>JAZKJV010007117.1:600000-825966 GCA_037367405.1 Ottelia alismoides
ACAACAACTGATGGATGACCATTTGTTATTAATTACGCTAGCAGAACTATGGATGAAGCCCAGAGGAATTACATTGTGACAGAAAAGAGCTGCTAGCTATAGTTTTTACACTGGAAAATTCAGGTCTCATTGCTCAGCTCAAAAGTGATCGTATACATCGACTATTCTTCCATCGGGTACCTACAAAGCAAGAAGGATGCAAAATCGCACTTACTTCATTGGATACTTCTACTCCGATAATTTGACCTAGAGATACATGATAAGCTCGGAATAAAAAAATGTGGCGGCAGATCACCTTTCCAAAATCACTAAAGCAGATACTCCTGAGCAAAATATCATTCCTAAAATTGAGACCTTCATAGATGAAGCCATAATGCCAGTCACCTCTCTCCCTTAGTATAATAGCATTGTGGACTACCTTATCTCCAAGGAAGTTCCACAAGATTGGTTGAAGCATAAAATGGATAAATTCATGTTCGATATACATTTTTGTCAATGGGAGGATCCATATCTGTTTCGTGAAGGTGAAGATTATACCTGGCGAAGATGCATTCCTAAGGATGAGTATATGAGTGTCTAAACCACTATCGTAAGTTAGAATCTAGTAGATACCATTCTGGAAAGCAGATAGCAACCAAAGTTCTTCAATGTGGCCTATGGTGGCCAACTCTTTTCAAAGATGCTACTGATTATGTCGAAGGATGTACTGACTACCAGAAGATTATCTACACCATCTGTTCTCGAGACGCCATGCCTCTCAAGTATATTCAAATTTTATATGCCTTTGATGTATGGGGTATCAATTTCATGGGCTAGTTTCCGAAGAGTCAGGGTTTTGATTACATCTTTTCGTTGTCGATTATGTCAGCCGATGGGTGGAGGCTATCCCAACTCGAGCTGTAGACAGCCACACGGTCTGTTAGTTCCTCAAAGATAACATCATTACACTGTTCAGGATTCTAAAAATACTATTATTATATGGGGGAAGTCATTTCATAAAACAAAGAGGTCAAGAAGCTGACTAAAGAGTACGGCATAGAACATGGTGTTGCATATCCATACCACTCGCAAACTAATGGCTTGGTTGAGTGTTCAAACAGGGAGATAAAAACAATTCTGCAAAAACTTGTACGTCCTGATCGTAACAACTGGTCACAGTTGCTTAACTCAGTTCTCTGGGCTTACCGGACTACATACAAGTCTCCTTTGGGCATGTCTCCCTACTGCCTTGTTTATGGCAAGCCATGTGATGAATCTCTGATTTATCATCACATTTCTTATTTATTATCATCCTTTCTTAAACTTTCTAATATAATATAACATTAATTAACTAATATTAGCTGCATAGTATATGTTTTACATAATTATCCCTAAATAACGTATATATTTTAACCTTGATATTGTGTTCTATTTTATGTGTTTCTTATTTATTTGAAAACCCTAAAAATTAGACAAATTGTTGTATATATTTGTTTTGACATTAAATATAAATAAACATTACAAAGAAATCTCAAAAGAATTTAAAAGGGAGTAATTTTTATTACTTAAAAATGCTTGCAAAAATTGTAGTTTTTATAAATGATTTATTTTGAATTTTTGTTCAACATGAAACTTGTATATCTCATTGAGATCTACAACTTTCATATTTTGCATTTTTCTATTTAGCTAGCTTGCAAGTATTTCTTTTTTATTTATTTTTTATTTTTATCTTTTCTTTAATTCCCATTGGGCCACATGGTGCCCCATGTGCTACCCATGTGGAGCAGTCCTTATCTCACCTCCATTTCGCATCCCACTCGTCCATCAATGCCTGATGGATTGCATCAGGACTGCACACCTCTGCATGCACCTCAACCATGGATGCGACATCTCTGATGGATCACATTAGAGTCGCTCCTCTATGCTTGCTTCTCAGCCACGGATCCTTCCAATGGATCACATCTGCACCGTCCGCACCCGCCTCCATCTGGATTGTTGGATCGCATGATCCAACAAACCTCACATTGTCTCCTACCTCTTGTAACTGCCAGTCCCAAGCATTACACGCCTATGCACCGCATCCTTCTCTCATTTCTCCCACTCGCTCTACGTCGTCACTCCCCTCACCACCACCTCCACGTCAAAGCCCTAAAACCCATATATCTCATGCAGCCATTACTCCCTCATGACCATATCTCTATGGCCAATGAGCCAAAAGATAGACGACCTGATGGCCTCCAATATTATCATTCCGACTCAGGTCGAAGCCAAACCAAACAACTTATGTCACAAGGAGCAGGTCGCCTATAGTGCCTCGCTAGATTCAAGTGAAAATAATGTCTTTTTATTTAACATTGTAAATTTCATGAGCGGTAGGACACTCCGGCCATCCACAATGATGAAGGGGAAAAGCAAAGTGTCCGACAATGGATCATCAACCAAGTCGACAATAAGGTCAATACCAATTTTTGGAGCAGCACTAGATACAAAAAATACAATAAAAATGAAGAAATACAAAAACACAAAAAGAAAGCACAGTTCCGATGAAGTCATACCAACCTTGGAGATGTCGTCACCTATAGCAGAACCATAGCTAGTCGATGGAGCCGTGCTTGTTATTTTTGGTCCACCAGACATAGATGAATGTATACTTTTTTGTCACTACCTGTACAGAAAGATATGTACAAAGATTTTAATGAGAATAAAAACATTTTTGATGATGTACATATGCCTTTTCTTTTAGCAAATAAATCAAAAATAGTAAAAATTTTGAAAAATGCTTTGTCTGATCCTGACAGCTTGATATGTCTCTTCTAAATTCCATGGAGTACATGTCCAGTGTGAGGAAAGGACTTAAAGAAGGATGTACAACGAAGAGTCAACCTTGCAAAATCATATGTAAAAAAACTCAGAAGCATATCCTTGCCATGGCTACAACGAATGCCATCAGCAACCTCCTGCACAAGATAAAATATGAGGTAGCACCACTCATCAGATGCATAATTTTCAATCAGGAGTTTGAGCACACCTTGCTCAAAGTGGGTCTTCTATCAATCTTCTACCAGCATCACTACTCACAGAATTTGGGCTAGGACCGCTCAAGCCAACTAAGATGATTATGCAATTTGTAGATCGATCTGTCAAGCGACCTAGGGACATGTTGGATGATGTGATCATCATCGTTCAAGGGATGCAATTCCCTACTGATTTCATTGTCGTAGACATGGACACGTCTGCACCTCTGCTCCATACCACGATAATCCGTGTCCGATCGTTCCTTCTAACAGCCGAGGCAGTAGTTGACTACGATACTAGAGAGATCACATTCCGCTCCATCACTGATAAGATATAGATAGAGACCGTAATGATCCAAAACCAATGTGCTTGCACCTTAATGTCCTGAGGACTGTGACTTTTTAGCAGAGATCAGAGGTACATATCTATTTATGGATGCTAAAGAAACCATGAAATTCCTCTCCATAGAGGAAGTATAGGAAAGTACAGTCCAATTAGCCGAAGTCTTTGAAAATGAGGTCTTTACTGATGTGTAAATGGAGGAGATTGAACAATCCACCTCGTTTGAGCATGCGGATTTCATTTTTTATCTTTGTAATATACTGAATGAAGAAGTTGAACTAACAGAGGTGGACAGCCGATAGATGAAAGAGAAAACGCTTATAGTTATCGTTGAATGCACTACCGAGTCAACTCCCACACCACCAGAACTCAAACCTTTACCCTCCAATATAAAGTATGCCTTCCTTGCAGAAGAACCCAATATGTACCTGATCATTATCAATCCTCATCTGATTAGAGATTAAGAATCTCGTCTGGTAGAAGTTCTTGAACGAAACCGCAAGGCGATAGGCTAGAAGATATCGAATCTCCATGGGAACAATCCATCATTATGCTTGCATCACATTTACTTAGAACAAGACAGCAAACCTTCCTGTGAATTCCAGTGCAAACTGAATCTGAACCCCTGGGAGGTTGTAATGAATGAAATCCAGAAATGGTATGATGTGGGGTTTATTTATCCCATCTTCGACTCCATGTGGGTGAGTCCTCTATACGTAGTACCGAAGAAGTCTTGGATCGCCATTGTAACCAATAAAGTAAAGGGGATTCCGACCAGAGTATCAACATCTTGGCATGTCTGCGTGGACTACAGATGCCTTAATCTTGCAACCAAGAAGGACCATTTTCCACTACCCTTCATCGATCAAATCATTGAGAGGTTGGCCGCGAAAGAATATTTCTGCTTCTTGGACGGATACTATGGATACAATCAAGTTGCGATCCCGCCTGAAGATCAAGAGAAGACAGCGTTCACCTATATACGCTTTCTGATGATTGTTGTTCAAGTTGTGTAACACCCCCGCTACATTTCAAAGATGTATGTTGGTCGTATTTTTAGACATGATGGGCAATTTCCTCGAGGTTTTCATGGACGATTTCTTGGTCTTCAGAGAATCATTTGATCAATGTCTGGACTATCTAGACTGAGTTTTGAAGAGGTACTTTGAAGTGATCTCGTGAGAGAAGAGCAATTTCATGGTAATCGAAGGGATCGTGTTGGGTCACATTGTAACAAAATGTGGCATGGAAGTGGACCCAGCCAAGGTGGAAATAATTTATAAACTTGAGCCACCTACCAATATGAAACATGTCTGGTGTTTTTAAGGCATGTCAGTTTCTACATACGATTCATCAAGGACTTCAGCAAACTTGCCTGACCGTTGACATAACTGCTTGGCAAGGAGATAGAGTTTGTCATGGATGATAGTGTTCTCCAAGCCTTCAACAATTAAAAGACCTTATCACACATGCACTTGTCCTGCGACCACCTGATTGGTCTTTACCTTTTGAGATCATGATGTATGCATCATATTTTACAATTGGTGTTGTTCTAGGACAAAGACAAGATAGGATACCATTTGTTATTCATTACGCTAGCAAAATACCAGATGAAGCCCAGAAAAACTATACAGTGACAGAGAAAGAGTTGCTAGTCGTAGTGTTTGCACTATAGAAGTTCAGATCACATCACCTATAATTAAGGGTAATAATTACATTGACCACTCATCCATCAAATACCTTCAGAGTAAGAAAGATGCCAAGCCTTGTTTAATTCGTTGGATTCTTATTCTCCAAGAGTTTGACCTAGAAATTCTTGACAAACCATGAGTCAAGAATGTGGTGGCAAACCATATTTCCAGAATAGTTATTGCAGAGCCTCCTTAGTAGAATTCAATTCCAATTACAGAGACATTTACAGATGAAGCAGACTTATCTATATCCTTTCTCCCCTGGTATGTTGACATTATAAATTATATCATCTCCAAGAAGACTCTTCCATACTGTCTTAAGAATAAACTCAAAATAGATTCTTGGTTGACATGCATTTTTACTAGTGGGAAGAACCACATCTATTCCAAGAGGGCGTAGATTGCATATGGAGGAGGTGTATACCTCAGGAGGAGATCATGGGTGTCGTAGACCGTGGTCATAAGCTTGAAGCTGGTGTATACCATTCTGGAAAGAGTACGACAATGAAAGTACTTCAATGTGGCCTTTGGTGGCCAACTTTATTCAAGGATGCAAATGATTATGTAAGGAAATGCTGTGACTGTTAGCGAATGGTCGGGAATATCAACATGCACGGCATAATGCCTCTGGAATACATTCAGATATTCAACGTTTTCAATGCATGGGGAATAGACTTCATGGGGTCATTCCCTAACAGCCAGCATTTTGAATACATCATGCTCACCGTCGATTATGTCAGTAGATGGGTGGAGGCAATCCCTACCCGAACTGCAAATAATCGCACAATTTTTCGCTCCCTTAATGACAAGATCATATCTCGGTTCGGGATCCCAAAGATTCTCAATTCTGACGAGGGAAGACATTTCATCAACAAATATGTCAAGAAGTTGACCAAAGAGTACTACGTTGAGCACCGTGTTGCAGTGTCGTACCATCCACAATCAAATGACTTTAGTCGAATGTTCTAACAAGGAGATCAAAACCATATTGCAGAAGCTTGTACGTCCAGATCGAAAGAATTGGTCACAACTGCTTGATTTAGTTCTCCAGACATATCACGCAACGTACAAGTCGTTGATGAATACACCATCTTTATTCATTTATTTTAGCTTAAAATACCTTATAAAACACCTTTATATATTGATAAATCCACATTCTTACTAACCTGCATCTGTGTATAAATATTGTACATATATTACTATTTTGACCTAAAATAAATAAATAAATAAAGGAAAAAATAAAGAAAATAAAAAGATTGTATATATATATAAAAAGGCTGACAAGAACCCTGAGAGATGTCAAGACTTAACCTGATCGACCGGGAATAAAGTTGGGGGAGATCGGGTCTTTAATAAAAAATTGTTTTGTAAATACTTTTCATTTATTATGTATATATTTGTATAAAACATACACTATTTTATTTGTCCATAAATTGACCTCAAATTAAATAATTTTCTTAACAAAAGTTGTAAATAAAAATATTTGCTAAATAATAAAAATGTTTGCAAAATAAAATCATATACAGAATAAAAGTTACCACACTCGGAAAAACCTGTAAAGTGATAATTGAAAGACTAATTCCGGCTCTATATGAACTCAAATTGAATCAAAGTCACTTCCATTGTATTCTAAATTAAATTATCTTTAAAATTGTAGTGGCTTCATATTTTTTGAAGCTACGGTTTGAAGATGATTTTCTGGGGTGTTTTTTGTAATGTTACCATTTATGTATTGTATATATTTATCCATATTTATTTTTTTATAAATATTTTTTTGTAAATAATTATAAATATTTTTCTAAAAAATTATTTAAATAAAAATAAAAAAATAGAAAATCATAAAATAAACTAATTTCATTATTTAACTATGTATATAATGTATCATATGTATAAAGTATATGTATATAATTGATTTCATTAAATAACCCTCATTAAAACATAAATAATTAACATTTATTATTTAATTTAATAAAGTAGTGAAAATAATTTAATCAATTAGTTATGTAAATAATTCCATCACTAAATACCTTCCTTATTTTTCTGTCCATTCAAATTTTGAAATTCATATTCATATTTTTTCTATTTAATTGGCTCTCTCTCCCCCTCATTTCTCTTTGATGAATCTTTTGATGAGAGGAGCCTATTCTCCTAGAACCATCTTGTCATAAAGAGGTGTCCAGCTTCCGAGTCATCCAGTGACAGCGAGCCGGTCCTCATCGAGGCCATCACGGCATTATCCACTCCCATTTGGTGAGATCCATTTTTTCCTTTTTTTTAATCTTGGTTAATCTTAGTTTAATTTTAACATTTTTAATTTTGTTATCATTTTTTTCTAAATCTTAGTTAATAATTTTTAATTAATCATCTTGATTTGATCTGAATCCGATCCGATCTTCCATCTCATTTTTTTCTATCTCATCGATCAATGTTCTATCTCACGCAATCACACACCTTCGGCCACGTATAGTAGTTAAAGATCTGCATCCATCAGTCCAATTCGTTGGATCCATTTTTCATTCACATATTCTTTCCAATAATTTTTGACCGAGCCGTCGTGCTCGAGTCGGAGTTGTTTTTATTTATTCTAGGTACATGATTACAAAAAATAATACAAAAATTTGCTGTTTTTGTTTATAAATAAAAAATTTTGTAGTTTCTTTTTATAAAAAAATATAAAAAAATCATGTTTCTATTTTATAATTATAAAAAAATAAAAAAAAAGTTGGGGTGGCAACACTCCAGTCGTCGCCGCCCATCTCCGCTCGTCGGTCATCTGCTCCATCCACCGATCATCCGCCTCCACCATCAGAGTCGACCGTCACATGAGCTCTGCCAACCCACGAGCCCCGCGCCAGCGGATCGTCCACTGCCCGAAGACTCCCTGCCATCGACCACCGCTCCACGTCACACACCGATCGCCTCCGCCACCTAGCTCCATTGCCGAAGGCGTGTGTCGCCCCACCGATCGAGGCCTCCGCAACGTGTCACCAGTCGCGCTCCCTCGTGCGATCCCAATCCCGCAGCCGACCGTCATGAAGAGCCTACTGTAAAAAGGTCAATGTCTCCCCCCAACCCGCACCAGGAGCTCCAATCCTCCGTCAACCACCTGCGAGCCACACCACTCGTCATCACCCTCCTGCACCTGAAGTACCTTTGCAGCGAGTCGCCAGTCGTGCTCCCTCACGCGATCCTCGTCCCTGCAGACGACCGTCACGAGGAGCCCGCCGCCCAAAGGCCATCGTCGCCCCCCAACACACGCTAGAAGCTCCACCTTCGCTCGCCTCGAACTGCACTCCCGTTGTTGCCAGGAGTGAAAGAAGAAGAAGGGGCGGCGCCCGCCCCCTTTCCTTTTGGTGTATGGAACAAGAAGAATAGAAAGCTCCAATTTGAAAGCCCAAATTTTTTTGATAAAATTACAATCATGCTCTCTGAAATTTTCTAAACTACAGAGATGCCCCTACCTCCTTCAAGTCACAGGTTTTGCACGACTATTCTGGGTAATTTACAGTTTTTACCCTTATTTTATTTCTTATTAGTTTTTCATTCATAAACAATAAATATTAACATTTCAGCCCATGTTTATCCAAACTCTAAATTGTGTGTGTTTCTTGTTGAAATAAATAGCATTTATGATCAATAAATTCGGAAAAAAATTATTACATTCCTGTTGTGTGTTTATTCATAGTATAATTTTCTCATTACATTGTATCATCATTTGTTATTATTAAAAAATTAGAAACATTGCATTCTTCCCGTTTGAAATTTGAAAAATCATAAAATTCAAATATTGCATAAAAATTCCAAAAAATAAAATTACTTTTATTTTGTGCATTTTATTTTATTTGCAATTTCATGCATCAATTGTTTTTTAAAACCCAAAAAAATTGTAAAATATTAAAAATCTTATAAAAATCACAAAAAGTTGTAGAAAAATCCAAAGATAGTGATTCCACTTCTTGTTCGTAGATAATTCATCATAGTTTTTAGGGAAAATAAATTCAATAAATTTTATTTTGTTTGATATTTTTAAATTGCAAAATAGTCTTGTGTGTTCACTATTTTCTCTTTTCCTTGTTTTTATTCATTTGAAAATCTTAAAAAAATCTAAAAAACTCTGAAAATCTACAAAAACAATAACATTATCATCAAAACACAAAAATATTTTATTTAGACATTTTTTATCATTTTGTCATATTTGAAAAATCCAAAAAATTTATTTTTATGTATAAATTTGTTTTCAAAGTTATGTTTTTGAAAATCAAATATTTGCACAAACCTAAAACTAATAAAAATTTAAAAATCAAAAATTAAAAAAATAAAAAATTAAAAAAATCCGATAAAATAATTAAAAAGATAAAAATTCTATAAAAACCCAGATAGTTGGAATTCGAATTTCCTTTTTCTTTAAATTGATTTTTCAATTATTTGAATAACCCTCAGAATTTGTAGCCTCCTTGAGTTCGATCATGTTACTATAGAAGTAAATTAAATAGCAATAATTCTCTTGCTATATTTTTTATATTAATTTTGGTTGGAGAATAATCAATTTTTTATTGAGGGATTCTTTGAGTTGCAATGACAATCGCACATTTATTTTCATAAAATCAAAAACCCTTGAAGATCTCGATCCCCAAAATGGTGCACATGTGATGAATACACGATTAATCATCTTTATTATTTTATTTTAGCTTCATTTCCTTAGTCAAACGCCTGCAAATACCCACTAATTTCATGAAATTACCATTTTGCATGCATTTGTTAAATATGCATTTTTAACACTTTTGTATTCAAAATAAAAGAATAAAGAAAAAAGAAAATTAAAAGAAAAACAAAGGTTGTGTTTATGGAATAAATGCAGACTGACTTGAACCCCGAGAGAAGGTCAAGACTTGACTTGATCGACCAGGAATAAAGTAGGGGGAGATAGGGTCTTTAATCCAAAAATCAAAAAAATAATTTGTAAATATTTTTCCATGTATATTTGTACAAAGCTTACACTATTTTATTTGTATATAAATTGCCTTAAATCAAATATTTTTATAAACAAAAGTTGTAAATAAAAATATTTTGTATATAATAAAAATAACTGGAAAGCAAAATATTGTACAGATTACAAATAATCACACTCAGAAAAAGAAGCAAAACAATAATTGAAATACCAATTCCGACTCAAATTGAATCAAACTCACTTCCATTATACTCTAAATTAAATTATCTTTCAAATGGCTATGATTTCATAATTTTTGGAGTTACGGTTAAAAAGTCGGTATTCTGGGGGGTTTTGTGCAGTTTTACCACTTACATATTTGTATATTTATTCATATTTATTTTTGATACATAATTTACATAATTGTAAATATTATTTCCATTAAAAATAAAATAATAAAATATAAATAATAAAATAACAAAATTATTATTTAAAAATAATTTCCTTAGTTGTACATATGTATATTGTAGTATATGTATATAATATTTGTAAACAACTAATTTTCTTATATAAAATCACCAAATAATTAAATATATAACATTAATTAATTAATTTAATTACGAAAATTGTATTTAGATATCATTATTTAATTCATTATTTGATTTAAAAACATGCCTTGTATATAAGATATTATTCTATACCATTAGGAGCTACCATTAAGGTGGCTAATTAATTTATAAACTAATTATTTTATTTAATTTATTTAATTCCGAATTTCGTAATTAATTAATTAATTTAAATATTCATTTAATTAATTTATTTATTTAACCAATAAAAACCTTCCTTATTTTTAGATACTTTCCATTTTAATTTTCATCTTTTTAATGGGTTGTCCGAGATTGACCCAAGATAGATCTGAATGGAGGCGAAGAATCCATGTAGCCGACCCTACTTAATTGTGGGAAAAGGCTTTGTTGCTGTTGTTGTTGCTTCTTTTTAATGGGCTCCTCCTCCTTTGTTATTCGGTGATCAATCTTTGGTGGAGAGGAGCCCAATCTCCGAGAGCTATCTTGTTGAAGTAGGTTGTCCAGCCTCCGAGCCGTCCGATGACAGCACGTTGGCCCTCGTCGAGGCCATCACGGTGTATCTGATCCTGAGGTGAGATTCAATTTTATTTTTCATCTTTAATTTAGATTAATTCTAGGTGTAGTTTGTAGTGTTAAATCTTAGGTAAATTTCCACCACAACTCGATTCCGCATCCGATCCGATCACCACATTCATCTTCGTAATCTCTCTGTTTCCATTTCTATCTCACGTAATCTTCCACCTCCGGTCACGTACAGTGACCAGAGACACGGATCTATCTTCCGTCTCGCCAAGATCCACAACCGCTCACGCACTCTCTTTTGTTGATAAATAAATAAAAAGAATAAAAAGAGAGCATATAATTATATTTATCTCTCACATTTATTTTGTAGGAAAAATAAAAAATAATAATATATATATAATTATTATTTCATCTTTGCTTCTGATTTCAGTTCTGTTAAAAAAATTAAAAAAAATTATCTATTGATGTTTACATACAAAATAAAAAAATAACAAAAATAAAAACAAAAAAAACAGGTTCCACACCCATGACTCGCCACAAGCGGCCACCGTCGCCCGCACGGCCCCTTCTGCTCGTTTGCACCCAGCGGTGCCAATCTGCTCTAGCGGCATGCATCCACCGAGCCTCCACCGCGGAGAATCAACGTTGCCTCCCCTACGCGGATCTCTTTCCATGTGGTGTGGCCCTCAACCTCACGCGTCTCCCGTGCCCAGTCTGCTGAAGCGCCCCTAGCGCCGCCCCGCGCGAGCTCCCAACATCGCCCTAGCGGCATAGTTCCCCATGCTCGCCACCTCGTCGCCAACACCAGTCGCGACCCCCGCGTCCAGCGCGCCGCCATCCTCCGACTACCCATTACAGCCACGTGGCCTGCGCCACCGCGCTACCGCACCCCCTCGGCGACCATCCCTGCCCGACCATGACGTAGCGCCCTTCCAGATCGACACTGCCGCCCGCGGCCTACTCCTTCACAACGCCTCCGCCCGTGGCGCTCTCCTTAACGCGGTGCACTTCAGCCTCCAAGCTGCAACCGCCGACCGCGCGGTAGCCTCCCGTGAACACCCCGCCACCTCCATCCCAACGCGTGGGAACCTCCCGATGGCCGTACGTCGTGCGCCTCCAGCGGGCGATGCTCGCATCCCTATGCCAGGCCGCGGCCCGACTCTGTCCCCATCCGCTCCTCACCGAAGCCCGCATGGCGGTGCCCAGCCGCCCCCTCTAGATCCGATCCACCAGTGCGCAGCGGCCCCCCATTGCCTCCGCCTTTTGAAGAGGGAATGAAAAGACCAAACCCTAAGCGGTTTTGGAATTGAATATTAGGTAAATTGCAAGGTAACCCTTGAAAATTTTCGTATTTACAATAAAACCCCCACTCTAGAAGTCGCGTACTTTGCACATTTTTATTTGGGTAATTTGCGAATTATTTCCTCCTGTTTATTATTGTTATATTCTCTGCAAAAACTTTAAGAAAATTAATTTAAGTCCATGTGCTTCCAGACATTAAATTTGCATGCTCTCCTTGATGAAATAAATGTTTTTATTGCTTTAAATTTTTTTGTAAAAATTTGTGTAGGCTCCTACTATGTGCTTTTTTATTGTATAAAATTTTCATTGCATTTTATTGATATTTGATAAAAAAAATTCAAAAATTGTGTTTCTTTGTTTGCCCGAAACTAAAAAATTATAAAATTAGAAATTTTCAGAAAAAATCTAAAAAACTTATTATATGTGTAATTTTACTGTCCTTTAGTTTCTATCCAATTTTCATGCATATATCATTTATAAAACTCTAAAAAAGTGTGAAAAACTAAAAATCTTAAAAAATGTATAAAATTCTAGAAAAATCCAAAAATTTTGATTTTAGTCTCTGTATGTAGATAATTATTTCTATTCTAGGATAAAAATAATTTCAAGGAGTATTAGGCACTTAAAGTATTTTTAAGTTGCAAAATACTCTTGGGTGTGCACTTTTTCTCTATCATCCACTGTTTGATTTTTATAAAATCACAAAGACATCAGAAAATTTTAAAAAAAATTACCAAAAATATTTTAAAAAATGTTAATACAAAAACATTTTTTCCATAATTTTCTAAGCATTTTTTTATATTCTTAAAAATACAAAAAAGTGTGTTGTTGTGTGTTTTTATTCATTTGTGCAAATTGTGAATTATTCTTCATTTGAAAATAGAAAAAATAAAAAATTCAAAACCAATAAAAATTATATTAGAAATTTTACATCTTAGTTTTTAAATTGTGCCCCTTGTGTTCGACCCTGATCGATATATCAGGTAAATTTAATAGCGAAGACCGCTTGTATTTTATTGATTGATTTTTCTCTTAAGTGGTTGATTTTTTTTCTCGTTGAGTTAGCCGATTAATTAGGATCGCAACGACCATTGACATATTTGCATACTAACCCTAGTTGATCGATTGCTCATCAGAATGGCGTCGTTACCGGGGAGCACGGCTTTATTTTTGCTCGATTTTGTCTCTAAATATTATAATTATTTTCTGACCATCTCTTATTTGCTTTTTGTGTCAGGAACTACTTGGAGGACGACTTGGAGTCTTTTTGGAGGACTCGTATAGGAGGTGAAGCAGAGAAGAGAAGAAGATAGTCATTTTTTAGAGAATAATTAATTATTGTAATAATTTAGATACTTTGTACTTGTGGACTTGGAGATTTTGGGGTATGTTTCGCCAAGTGCCGGTGCACTTGGAATGTCACCGTTGTTTTCCGTGTTTTTTATCAATTTTATTTTTTATTTGTTTCACGAGGATTTTTTGTGCTTGAGCCCCTAGATATAGGTTTCCATTTTATTGAGCCAGGTAGCATTAGGTCCAAAGCCCCTAATAGAATATCTATTCCTATAGAACTTGCTTGGACTTAGACAAATAAATGGGTGCTTCACGATAATAAAAGTTTATGTTTAGAACGGTTCTCGCATTGCATTCATATAGAGTGGTTTAATTTTTCTGTGTGAATCATATTGCATGTAGAGTCCTGGAGTCAGGTACGCGTCTCTATCTCTAGCATTTGCATCCATATTTTCTCGTGCATTGTCTTTTTCACTTTGCCCCTCTATTTTGTGGATATCGGAATAAAGGAAATTAGAAATCTCGTTAGACGTTTCATTGAAAATATTCAAAAAAATTAAAAATTAAAATTTGGGACTGCTAACTGAACTTGATCTTAAAATTAATAGTAACTTATTCCTCATTGTTTTGGGAGAGCAATCCCTTCATTGTTTGTGCTTTTAATTGCTCGCGTACACACTAAGGAGTAGTGCCCAAATCCCATAAAGCCTCCTAAGTGTTTGTACAACTGTTGTCTGATCACTAAACTCTAAAATTGAAAAGATAAAGATCGAACTTTCACGGTCAGATTTGTGTTGAGGTGGTGAACTGAGGGTTTGCTTTGTGTTTGGATGTCTTTGGTGTGAGTTGGTTACATTCAATCTTCCCTAGATCATTAGCAGTCACATTCTATCTCCTTCACTCTCTTTCTCTTATCCTTTTCTCCCTCCCTTCATTTCCCTCTTTTCATGATGGGTCACAGTCCATTCCAGCCGGATTTTGTGGCTTCTTCATCTCATACCCATCACTTCAGCCTACTCTCTTGAGAGGTCGGAACTCCGATCGATATCCCATCTTCTCCCTACCAATTCCCACCTTCTTATTCGGGACATGCTGTGAATGATGCCCAAAGAGTTCAGATTGACCAGATACAAGACATGGTTTATCACCTTGCTGAGATGACAGTGCACTCCATGAATGATGAGAGAGACCAATTGCGAGTTTTAGATGCTCACGATTCTGGGATGATTGGACATTATTCAAGAGTCGAGCAGCCACATTTAGGAGCTCAGTCATGGTATACATTGAGTCCCTTCATTCTGGATTTAGAGTTCATTAATTTATTGCCGAATTTTTTAGGGGAAGTGCACGAGGAGCCATATCTTCATATATCTGATTTTGTGGAGTTTTATGGATCACGATCATATTCTGGTATCACTTATGAGGATCTTATCGTGATTACCTTCCCATTTTCACTTTAGGGTAGAGCCAAGAGTTGGCATAAACGATTGGGAAGGAAGTTCGCTACGTGGGGAGACTTACGCTTAGAGTTCTTACAAAGATTTTACCCCCATCGTATAGCAGAGTTGATGCGGTCTTGTATTCAAGATTTTTCAATAGACCCCCAGGAGCCATTGAGAGATTCGTAGTTGAGGTTACTCGATCTTTTGAGGTGATTTTTGGATCATGGATTTTCGGTGACTGACCTTGTCCAGATCGCCATGAGGGGGATGACCGCCGAACAGATTGCATTAGTCGTTACCTCGTGTGGTGGTTCACACCACAGTCTCGACATGGATTTATTTGAGACCATCTTAGGAACACTTTCAGACATTCCATATTCAAGAGTACCAATCAAATGACATGGATACTTCACCTACACAGACGAGAGATGATGAGACAATTACTGTGACTTCCCTGACACTGATCGATTTTCCGTTGGTTCTCCAGCCAGAGTTCGAGTCAGTCATGCACTTTCACGTCGAATATTCTTGGATTCTAGATCTACTAGAATCCCAAGAAATTAAGGAGGATCCCACATTATTTCAATGGTCCTTTCAATCATTTCAGTGTCCATGTCCAGATGATTCAGTTTTCATTCTTCAGAAGATCTTCTCATATTTAGATACACATTTGGATCCATCTCAGCATAGAGAGCTTGATGAGGGTCACCTTTTTGATTTGACAGACCTAGATAGTCCCATCTTTGAGCCGTGTGTCCTCCCATGTGATGAGGTCGATATATTTTTGGAGGACTTGATATTTGGCAGCATAGATCCCCAGTTCGACGATTCGGCATTACTCCCCGAGGGTTATCTGCGGGAGAATGCCACGGACCCTATGTACCCTGTTTCACTTTCTGGAAGTGCATCCAACCTGTCAGATCACGAGATCAGGTCTTTTGATATTTGTGATCTTGAGTTTGATTTTTCTCCCCTCGACGACCCTCGCGAGGATGAGCTGATCTTTGAGGTATTCGATGATTTTACTGATTTCTCTACATTATTGGCATCGGGTATCAACCTTTATAGAGAGTCGCACGATCTTGATCCTCCTTATCTATTCGAGATGGTGATTGACGTGCAGGATTCCCTGATAGATCCTTCCTTCTCCACGTTCGATTTCTTCGGCTCGATCCTTCCACTCCATTCAGACTTGAGCCGATGATTTCTTTTATGCTACCAGAGCCTGATTTCATTCTTCCATATCTTTACCCGGTAGCAGACACCTGCCTGATTGTTTACTTGGGTGTCATAATTTACATTGTTGACCTCATCGTGGTTCCCCTACCAAGACTACGATGATGGTACAGTATTCACATTACAGATGTCGTCCTGAACTTCGATACAGCGTTGTCCTAGCCTTTGTGCCCAGCTAGGGGCATAAACTCTAGCGCTTGTTGAGAGGCACCTCAACAATGTTCACAGTCGTATAGATCCATTCTGTCCATATCATACATTCTTTTGTCTAACACCACATCTTCATCTCATGATTATGCTACACTTAGGGTGCACTTTACCCTAAGTATAGGGGGTTTCAGACTTTTGATTGTTCTTTTGATTCTCTTTACCTCTGTTTTACGACCTATACTTAGGGATATTTTACCCTAAGTATAGGGGAGGTAGACTCTGTACATTCTAACCCTCGGTTTTCCCCTTGTGTACAGTCTTCTATACTTAGGTTTAGTTGATCCTAAGTATAGAGGGATCACATGCTCCTATTGATTATATTCTTTTATTCGTCGTTGTAATATAGAATTTTTTTCACTTCCCAATACATAGCACGAGTTATGTCTTCCTTTGCAGCTCTTTGATCACTATGAGGACATAGTTTGAGCTAAGTATAGGGGGTGTCGTATATATTATATATGCTTTAGCCATAACTCGTACTTTCATATTTTAAATATGGCTAAAACATTGCATAAATACTTGTAAAATTCCAAAAAAAACAAAAAAAAACAAACAAACAAAAGATGCAGATATTTCCTCAAAATTCTTTTTGTATATACTGATTAATAAGTCAGGTTAAAATATTTTGAAAAATATTTTGAAAGTAGTTTGAAAATCTATTTGAAAACTATTCGAAAAATATTTGAAAAATATTTTCAACGTTTGTAGAAATATTTTGGCTTATAAAAATTTTTTCTTTGTGTGAAATAAAATTATTTTGTAAAAACTATTTGCAAATGTTTTGAAAATGGTTGAAAAAATAATTTTGAAAATCTATATATACTATTTGAAAAATGTTTGCAGAATTGTTTTCAAATGTTTGTAAATGTTTGTAAAATTATTTGGAAAATTATTTTGGACTATAGTTTTCAAAATTATCTGTAAAATTATTTTCAAATAAGTATGAGGAATATATGCATCACACAAAAATAAAAAAAGAGAGATAAAAAAATTTTTAATTGTGTATATATACCTGTATAAATTACTCAAGTTGTAAATCCTTTCATTTGATTCTTGTAAATAATTGACTCACTTTTGTGTAAATATGTGTATCTCATCCCTAACCCTTATTAAAAAATTGTATATACTTGTATATTATACTAACTTTTTGTTTATAAAAAACTAAAAAATTACAAAAACCAAAAGTCTATAAAAATTCAAAAAAACTCTTTTTGCATGTGCATCATTTTTCAAAACCCCATAAAAAGTTCAAAATTAGAAAATTGTTTCACAAAAAGATTTTGCTTTCTTTTCCTTGCATTATACATATTTTCTTGCATTTGCATGTGCATTTTTCAGGATAGTATTGACATTTAGACTAAGTCTGGAATAAAATTGAAGAATGGAGCTTAGTTGGACCTTAATCTACTTAATCTCATAGGAGCCTTATAAGAACTTGAGTTAAGACTTTTCATGTCCTAGTGACTTAATTCCTTGAGTCCATAAGACTATGTTCATATGTCATCTTGATAAGTCTAAGTAGAATATTTAACAACACACGCATGATTCTTTCAGATCGTGGCTTACCTTGGACAAGCACTCTACACGTATCTCTTCTTGGAGGAGGTAGTGAGGGGGCAGAATCTTTTGGCTTGGGGTAGCATATGAGGGTAGTACATCTAGGCGGAATCTCTCATCCTACTCTAGAGAGGGAAGTGGGTCTCAACCTGGTTTGGCAATGTTGAGGTCTAATGATAAGATGTTGTGGGGTTGCAATAATGCTTCAAAAGAGGGATAGTCCACTGGCTCAAGAGGAAAAACTCCTTATGTACATATTGCACCTTGTGTATATTTTAAAGAAAAATGAGAGAGAGAAAAATGCAGAATCTCCAAAAGTGGACAGGCCTGATAGAAAGGTAAAATGCATGCCAGAGTGTATATACAAGTAAAAAAAGAATAAGATCTTCAAAGTCAAATGTTTGTAAGCTTGCAGCGGATGACTTGGCTACACTGGTCATGCATCCAGGGATAGGTAGCTACACTGGTTACCATCCATTCTCTTCTCCATCCCCTCTTCTTGAGCTGGTTGTACTTGAACTTATAAGGGAATATCCTCGCTCCTCGAGGAAAGAGTTGCTAGACTGAGGGATTAGAGTTACCTTGTTGAGAGAGGTTGTTTCTTTGCTACTTTTGAGGAGCTATATTTCACTTGCACCATACAAGTAAAGATTCATAGTCATAAGAATTTGTGTATGTAGACTTGTTCTGACCTGACTGTTGAGGAGACCTGAATAGGAGTCTTATGGAACTTAGAGGTTGCTAGGTTTTAAAATCCATTTTCCATTAAGGTTCTGACACACTAATAATCCAAAGGTCCGACAGAGTTTAATACTACAATTTTATGAAGATAAGTTTAAATGTCAACATTGTTCTAACTTCTTTCCTTCTTATTTTCTTTATTTTTGTTTTCACTTATTTTACAAATAAGTGTTTGCTAAGGGACTAGCAAAGGTAAAGTATAGGGGAATGATGAATCCATGATTCATCGTCTTTATTCTTTTATTTTAGCTTCATTTCCTTAGTCAAACACATGTAAATACCCATTAATTTCATGAAATTACCATTTTGCATGCATTTGTTAAATATGCATTTTTAACACTTTTTGTATTCAAAATAAAAGAATAAAGAAGAAAAGAAAAGGAAAAGAAAAATAAAGGATGTGTTTATGGAATAATGCAGACTGACCCGAATCTTGAGAGAAGGTCAAGACTTGACATGATCGACCAGGAATAAAGTAGGGGGAGATAGGGTCTTTAATCCAAAAATCAAAAAAATAATTTGTAAATATTTTTCCATGTATATTTGTACAAAGCTTACACTATTTTATTTGTATATAAATTACTTCAAATTAAATATTTTTGTAAACAAAAGTTGTAAATAAAAATGTTTTGTAAATAATAAAAATAACTGGAAAGCAAAATACTGTACAGATACAAATAATCACAGTAGGAAAAAGCCGCAAAATAATAAATTGAAATATCAATTTCGGCTCCATAAAGACTCAAATTGAATCAAACTCACTTCCATTATACTCTAAATATTAAATTATCTTTCAAATGGTTGTAGCTTCATAATTTTTGGAGTTACGGTTAAAAAGTTGTTTTTCTAGGGAGTTTTGTGCAGTTTTACCACTTACATATTGTATATTTATTCATATTTATTTTTTATACATAATGTACATAATTGTAAATATTATTTTCATTAAAAATAAAATAACAAAATATAAATAATAAATTATAAAAATTTATTATTTAAAAAAATTCCTTATTTGTACATATGTATATTGTAGTATATGTATATAATATTTGTATAAACTAATTTCCCTATATAAAAATCACCAAAAAAATTAAATATCTAACATTAGTTAATTAGTTAATTTATTTATAAATTTGTATTTAGATTTAATTATTTAATTCATTATTTGATTAAAAACATGCCTAGTATATAAGATATTACTCTATACCATTAATTGCCACCATTAAAGTATTTAATTAATTTCTATAAATTAATTATTTTATTTAATTAATTTGTTCCGAATTTTGTAATTAATTAATTACTTAATTAATTTAGTTAACCAATAAAAACCTTCCTTATTTTTAGATACTTTCCATTTTGATTTTCATATTCTTTTTAATGGGCTCCTCCTCCTTCGTTATTCGGTGATCAATCTTTGGTGGAGTGGAGCCCAATCTCCGAGAGTTATCTTGTTGAAGAAGGGTGCCCAGCATTCGAGTCGTCCGGTGACAGCGCGTCGACCCTCGTCGAGGCCATCACGGTGTATCCGATCCCGAGGTGAGATCCATTTTTATTTTATATCTTTCATTTAGATTAATTCTAGGTGTAGTTTGTAGTGTTAAATCGTAGCTAATTTCCACCACAACTCGATTCTGCATCCGATCCGATCACCACATTCATCTTCATAATCTCTCTATTTCCATTTCTATCTCATGTAATCTTCCACCACCAGTCACGCACGGTGACCGGAGACACGGATCTATCTTCCGTCTCGCCAAGATCCACAACCGCTCACGCACTCTATTTTGTTGATAAATAAATAAAAAGAATAAAAAAGAACATATAATTGTTTTTATCTCTCACATTTGTTTTGCAGGAAAAATAAAAATAAAATATATATATATATATATAAATTATTATTTCATCTTTGCTTCTGATTTTGGTTATGTTAAAAAAATTAAAAAAATTATATATTATTGTTTACATATAAAATAAAAAAGGGATTTTATCACTTGTGCCCCTCCGAGATGTTGCAATATCAGTTATGCCCCTATCTTTTTGGTAATATCAGTTGTGCCCCTCAAAACTTGCTCCGTCATCAGTTGTGCCCTTCCGTCAGATTGACCGTCAAAAAATTAAAATAACCATGGTTTATTCAAACCATGGTGTGGTTAAGAAGGGTATTATGGTCCTCTTCTGTCTCCCTTCTCCTCCTCCGTCTTCTTCCTCCCTTCTCCTCCTCCTCTCCCATCTTCTTCCTCTCCCACCTGTTGCCGCCCCGACCTCCCCCCACCCCCTTCGTCGCCTCACTCCTCCGCCAGACCTACATGTTGACACGGTGGACACAACCACGACAGCAGCATCCGCCTGCCACGCCAATGGAGGAAAAGATCTCGATGGCATGAGCGATTCTATGGAGCTGCTGGTGGGCTTGACGGCAGGGCTGGAGAAGCTGGCCTCGCGCATGACCAGGGGAGCGGCGCCGGGGAGGGGAGGTTGCGGGACAGGGGCAGGGGTCGGGGGGTTTGGGTGCTCGGGACGGCGCGGGACAGGGGGAGGCTCAGGGGGCGGGGATTGCGGGACAGGGGCGGGGGGCTTGGGTGCTCGGGGCGGCGCGTGGCAAGGGGAGGCCCAGGGGGCGGGGGGCGGGGCTTGCGGGACAGGGGCGGGGGGGTTGGGTGCTCGGGGCGGAGGGAGCAGCTCTGGGCGGAGGGGAAGGTGCGGGGGTGGGGGCGGCGCCGGGGAGGGGAGGTGGCAGTGCGGGGCAGGGGGTGCGGGGCTGGGAGGGGGTGCAGCCCAGGGAGAGGGGGAGCAGGGGGCGGCGCCGGCAAGGGGAGGAGGTGCAGGGCTGGGAGGGGTGCAGCCCAGGGGGAGGGGGCACAGGGGGCGATGTCGGGGAGGGGAGGGGGCGGCGCCGGGGAGGGGAGGGGGCACACGGGGTGATGCCGGGGAGTGGAGGGGGCGGCGCCGGGGAGGGGAGGGGGCGGCGGGCTGGGAGGAGGTGCAGGGGGGAGGAGGTGCGGCGCCGGGGAGGGGAGGGGCTGCGAGGAGCTCGGGGCGGAGAGTGAGGAGGAGGAGGTCAGAGGAGGAGGAAGAAGATGGGAAGAGGAGGAAGAAGAAGAGGTTGGGGAAGAGGAGGAAGAAATGACCATATAACCTTTTAAAAAAAATAATTCCGCTTATGTCCTCAAAGTTAACGTCCGTTTGCACTGTAGATGGACGGTCACTAACCCGAGGGGCACAAGTGATAAAATAGCAAGTTTTGAGGGGCACAACTGATATTACCAAAAAGATAGGGGCATAACTGATATTGCAACATCTCAGAGGGGCACAAGTGATAAAATCCCAATAAAAAAATAAAAAAAAAACAAAAAAAAACAGGTTCTACGCCCGTGACTCGCCACGAGCGGCCTCACCACCGCACCGACGCGGTTCCACGCCCGTCGCGCGGCCGTCCGTCTCCACCATCGACCGTGCGGCCCCTTCTGCTCCTCTGCGCCCAGCGGCACCAATCTACTCCAGCGGCACGCATCCACCGAGCCTCCGTCGTGGCGAGTCAATGCCGCCTCCCCCGTGCGGATCTCTTTCCATGCGGCGTGGCCCTCCACCTCGTGCCTCCCGCGCCCAGTCCACCGAAGCGCTCCCAGTGCTGCCTGCGCGAGCTCCCTACGGCGCCCTAGCGGCACAGTTCCCCCTGCTCGCCACCTCGTCGTCGACACCAGCCGTAGGCCCTGTGCCCAGCGCGTTGCCATCCTCCAACCGCCTACCACAACCGCGTGGCCCGTTTCACCGCAGCACCGCACCTCGTCCACGACCATCCCCGCCCGACCGCATTGTAGCGCCCTTCCAGATCGACACCACCGCCCGCGGCCTGCTCCTTCACCACGCGACCTCCCTTGGCGCTCTCCTTCTCGCGGTGCACTTCAGCCTCCAAGCTGTAACCGCCAACCGCACGGTAGCCTCTCGTGAACGCCCTTCCACCTCCGTCCCAACGTGCGGGAACCCCCCGATCACCGGCATCGTGCGCCTCCAGCGGGCATCACTCGCGTCCCTGCGCCAGGCCGCGGCACAACTGTGCCTCCACCCGCTCCTCGCTGAAGCTCGCACGGCGGCGCTCGGCCGCCCCCTCTAGATCCGATCTGCCAGCGGGCGGCGGCCCCCCGCTGCCTCCTCGTTTTGAAGAGGGAACGAAAAGATCAAACCCTAAGGGGTTTTGGAATTGAATATTAGGTAAATTGCAACGTAACCCTTGAAATTTCTGTATTTGCAATAAAACCCCCACTCCAGAAGTCACGTGTTTTGCACGTTTTTATTTGAATAATTCGTGAACAATTTCCTGTTTATTATTATTATTATATTCTCTGCAAAAACTTTAAGCAAAATAATTTAAGGCCATGTGCTTCCAGACATTAAATTTGTCTGCTCTCCTTGATGAAATAAATGATTTTATGGCTTTAAAAATTTTGTAAAAATTTGTGTAGGCTCCTGCTATGTGCTTTATCATTGTACAAAATTTTCATTGCATTTTGTTGATATTTGATATTTTTAAAAATTCAAAAACAATGTCTCTTTGTTTTCCTGAAACTAAAAGAATCATAAAAATTCCAGAATTTTCCGAAAAAAATCTAAAAAACTTGTGTAGGTGTATTTTACTATCCTTTAATTATGTCCAATTTTCGTGCATAGATCATTTATAAAACTCCAAAAAAGTACGAAAAACTAAAAAACTTAAAACAATTGTATAAAATTCTAGAAAAAATCCAAAAAAATCAGATTTTAGTCTTTTTATACATAATTATTTACATTTTAGCATAAAAATAAATACCAAGAGTTTTTAGTACTTAAAGTATTTTTAATTGCAAAATACTCTTGGATGTGCATTGTTTTCTCTATCTTCCACTATTTGATTTTTATAAAATCACAAAAACATCAGAAAAATTTAAAAAAATTAGCAAAAACATTTTAAAACCTTTTAGACACAAAAACATTTTTTCCATAATTTTCTGAGCATTTTTGTATATTCTGAAAATTGCAAAAAGAGTGTGGTGTTGTGTGTTTTTATTCATTTGTGCAAATTGGAATTGTTCGTCATTTGAAAATAATAAAATTCAAAATTCAAAAACCACTAAAAAATTATCTTGGAACTTTGACTACTTAGTTTTTAAATCGTGCTCCTTGTGTTCGACCCCGGTCGCTATACTAGGTAAATTTAATAGTGAAGACCGCTTGTATTTCATTGATTGGTTTTTCTCTTAAGTCATTGATAAATATTTTTTTCTCGTTGAGTTAGCTGATTAATTGGGGTCGCAACAACCATTGACATATTTGCATACTTAACCCTAGTTGATCGGTCGCTCATCACCCTGCTGGGGAGGCACGACGAGGGTAGTCAGGTTTTTCATTTAACCTGCTATTCTTGGTTGTACATTTTTGTTCATATTTTTATACATTCTTTAATTGTTCATATTCATTGTGTTCATATAAATTTATTTTTCTTGCTCATATTTTTATACTTGTGTCTCTTACACATTCTTTCTTTCCTCTTTCTTGCGAGGGTCCGATGAGTTGGAGTGGCTTTCTTAGGAGCGTTGGTGCACTCTACTGAAGCGGAGGCGGCTTGATTCTTCTCGAAGCTGTAGGAGAGAGCATGAGGAGGAGAAAATTTGAGAGAAACCGTCATTTGAAGCATAGATAATTTCTTATTTGTTTTAGCATTTTAGTTATTCAAAAACTCTTGTAAAAAGGACATTATATACCTTTTTTCGAGGTTTGTTTCACCATGTGTCGGTGCATTTGGGGGACCTCACCGATGTTTTCTTGATGTTTTTATTATTTTATTATTTTTATTTTTATTTGTTTTTTGCAGATTTGTGTTTTCCGACTTTATTTTATTTTGTTTTCTGTGAGTGAAGTCCCTAGGCTTAGGTTTTATTTGGTTGAGCTAGGTAGTTATTAGGTCCAAAGCCCTAAAAAAATATCTGTTCATATAGATCATTTGCACTTAGGCAAATAATTATTTGAATCTTCCTGAATAGAAGTTACTGCTTAGGACGGTTCTCGCTTACATTTGCATATAGTTTAGTTTTATTTTTATACATGGATCATATTGCATGTAGAGTGCTGGAGACAGGTACATACCTCTATCTCTAGCATTTGCATTTTATATGCATTGGCTTTTTCGTTTTCCTTCCTCTATTTTTGTGGATATATGAATAAAGAAAATTGGAAAATTCGTTAGATGTGCTTTTCAAAATATCAAAAAAAGTGAAAATTGAAAATTTTAAAATTAGGACTGCTAATATCACGTAGACTATTAAAATTAAACGTAATTGACTCGCACCAATGTTTTGTGTATTCGTATTTACTTGCTCACATGCACACTAAGGTTAGTGCCCAATCCCATCAGCCAACCTAAGTGTTTGTACAACTTGTGTTTAATTACCTAACTCTAAAATGGACAAGATTAACGGCTGATCTTTAACGGTCATCACCGAGTTGAGTAAGTGAATCGGGGGTTTACATTTTGTTTGTATGCCATTGATTTTGAGTTGGTTACGTTCATTTTCTCAATATCATTAGCAATCACTAAAAAAATCAAATAAAAAATCATCATAACTCATTTTTCCCTCCCTCCCACCCTTCACTTTGAGGATCAAATACTGTCCAACATTTCTCATGAACACTGGAAGGTCAATGATCACTTTGATCTTGACCCAGATATCTTTGAGCCTTATGATCCATTGGATAGCTTTTCTTTTACTTCGAGAGAGAACCTATTATTTGAATATAATCATTCGTTCTCTCCCTCGAATTATCCTAATTTCTTACATCTCCCCTAGAGTTATCTACGGGCGGTGTGTACTCTGTACTCGGTTTCACTCCTTGGTTGTGCATCCGAGTTGTCAAATCACGAGACCGAGTCTTTTAAATATTCTTAGTTTTCTGATTCTTCCGATACTTCTAAACTTTCTATGTTTGATATTTCTTCTCTCCTTGCTCGCAAGGATGAGCCAACCCTTGAGTTATTCGATGATATACCTGATATCTCTTCATCACATGCATCGATATATGCTCTCTCATTGAGTCTCTTGATCTTGACCTTCCATACATTTTTGAGACGGTGATTGACGTGGAGGATTCCATGACAGGTCCTTCCTTCTCCGCGTTCTATTTTTTCGGCTCCAACCATTCATTCCACTCTAACCATGAGCCGAAGATTTGTTTTGTGCTACTGATGCCCGATTTTATCTACACATATCTTTACCCAATAGCAGACACCTGCCTGATTGCCTATCTGGGTGTCCTCGTTCACATTTTTTACCACGTTGTTGTTCTCTCCCGATACAACAACGACAGTATGGTATTCCCATTACAAATGTCATCTTGAACCATGATACTTCATTGTCCTAGCCTTTGCGCCCAGGTAGGGGCGTAAACTCTAGCGCTTGTTGAGAGGTACCTTAACAATGTCTGCCTTTTATATATGTGTTTATCTCGGTTTAATCCTTCTTCTATTTATCATTCACCTCTTTTTGTGTATATCTATATGCTACAATTAGGATGTACTCTATCCTAAGTATAGAGGGGGTGAATGATTCGTGTTGTTCATATTTGTCCTGTTCATCACTCATGTTGTTGCTTATACTTAGGGATACTCTACCCTAAGTATAAGGGGGAGTGATGTTGTTCATATCATCTCTTTGTGTTTTTATTCTTCTGATCTCTCGATTGTCCCTAAACTTGTTGATATTCTATACTTAGGGCTATTCTACCCTAAGTATAGGGAGGCAAGTCGAGACGTTGAGTTCGTACATTCTCTTCATTGGTTTTTCCCTTTTTATACAATCTTTTGTACTTAGGATTACTTGATCCTAAGTATAGGGGGAATCACCGACTTTTACTCTTTTCATCTTTTCTTTGAGTCGTAGTATGGGAGTCTTTTCACTTTTCTATACTTAGCACGAGTTATGTCTTCCTTTGCCGCTCTTTGATCACTATGAGGACATAGTTCGAGCTAAGTATAGGGTGTGTCGTATATATTGTATATATACTTTATACATAACTCGTATTTAAAAAAAATATTGTTATTTTTGGGATATGTATATAAATGCGTAAAATCCATGTGTGTGTATAGACTTTGGCCACCTTCCATCTAAAAACCAAAAAAACAAACAAAACAAACAAAAAACAAAAAACAAAAAAAATCCCATTATAAAAAAATGTGTTTAATTCATGTATATAATTGTATATATTTTGCTAACCCTTTTTTCCTTAAAAAATCCCTAAAAACTACAAAACCAAACGTCTATAAAAATTTACATAATTAAATTTTCAAAAATGACTCTTTTTACATGTGCATATTTTTTCCAAAAGACCATAAAAAGTTTAAGATTAGAAAATTGTTTCAAAAAAAGATTTTGCTTTATTTTCTTTGCATTGTACATATTTTCTTGTATTGCATGTTCATTTTTTAAGATATTATTGACATTTAAACTAAGTCTTGAATAAAATTGAAAAATGGAGCTTAGTTGGACCTTAATCCACTTAATTCCAGAGGAACATTATAAAAAATGGAATTAAGACTTCTCAGGTCCTAGCGACTTAATTCTTTGAATCCATAAGACTATGTTCACATGTCATCTTGATTAGTCTAAGTAGAATATTTAACAACACACACATGATTCTTCTAGACCATGGCTTATCTTGGACAAGCACTCTACACGTAGCTCTTCATGGAGGAGGTAGTGAGGAGGCAGAATCTTTTGGCATGGGGTAGCACACAGGTATGTAACAACTAGTGGGAATATCAGTCTTCCTCTAGGGAGGGTAGTGCATCTCAACCTGTTCTAGTAGCATTGAGGTCTAAAGATAGGATATTGTGGGGTTGCAATAATGATTCAAAAGAGGGAACTACTAGCTCAAGAGGAAAAACTCCTTATGTACATGATGCACCTAGTATATATTTTCAAAAAAGAAAAAATGTAGAATCTCCAAAAGTGGACAGGCCTGATTGAAAAGTAAAATGCATGTCGGAGTGTATATACAAGTATAGAAAGAAATAATAAGAGCTTCAAAGTCAAATTTTTGTAAGCTTGCAGCTGGATGACTTGGCTACACTAGTCGTGCATGCAAGGATAGGTAACTACACTGGTTACCGTCCATTATTTTCTCCATTTCCTCTTCTTGAGCTGGTTGTACTTGAACTTAGAAGGGAATATCCCCGCTCCTCGAGGAAAGAGTTGCTAGACCAGGGTACTAGAGTTACCTTGTTGACAGAGGTTGTTTCTTTGCTACTTTTGAGATGGGGAGCTATATTTCACTTACACCGTACAAGTAAAGATTCATAGTCATCAGACTTTGTGTATGTAGACTTGTTCTGACCTGACTGTTGAAGAGACCTGAATAGGAGTCTTGTGGAACTTGAAGGTTGTTAGATTATAATTCCATTTCCCATTAAGGTTCCACCACACTAATAATCCAAAGGTTCCATATACTACAACTTTATGAAGATAAGTTTAATATTCAATGTTGTCCTAATTTCTTTATTCTCCTTTCTTTTTATTTTTTTCACTTATTCTTTCAAATAAGTGCTTTCTAAGGGACTAGCAAAGGTAAAGCATATGGGGCTAATGTATCTGCATTTCATCATCTTTATTCATTTATTTTAGCTTAAAATCCCTTATAAAACACATGTATATAATCATAAATCCATATTTTTACTAACCTTCACCTGTGTGTAAATGTTGATTACTATTTTAACCTAAAATAAATAAAGAAAGAAATAAAAGAAAAATAAAGAAAATAAAAAGACTGTATATATGTAATAGATACAGGCTCACCCAAACCCCAAGAAAAGGTCAAGACTTGACCTGATCGGCCAGGAATAAAGTAAGGAGATATAGTTTCATTAATCAAAAAAATGCTTGTAAATACTTTTCATTTATTCAATATATATATATATATTCGTATAAAACTTACACTATTTTATTTTTCCATAAATTAACCTCAAATTAAATAATTTTCTTAACAAAAGTTGTAAATAAAAATATTTACTAATAATAAAAATGTTTGCAAAATAAAATCATGTACAGAATAAAAGTAACCACTCGGAAAAAGTCGTAAAGAGATAATTGAAAAACCAATTCCGGCTCCATATGAACTTGAATTTAATCAAACTCACTTACATTGTATTCTAAAATAAATTATTGTTAAAATGGTAGTGGTTTCATAATTTTTGGAATTACTGTTTGAAAGATGATTTTTTGATGTGGTTTTTACAATTTTACCATTTATTTATTGTATATATTTATCCACTTTTATTTTTTTTACATATTGTATTTGTAAATAATTGTAAATATTTTTTAATAATTATTTAAAATAAAAATTTAAAATTAAAAAATTAGAAAAACATAAAATAATTAATTTCTTTATTTAATTATGTATATAATGTACCATATGTATATAGTATATGTATAAAATTGATTTCCTTAAATAACCCTCATGAAAAAATAAATAATTAACATTTATTATTTAATTTAATAAAACGAAAATAATTTAATTTAATTAATTAATTATGTAAATAATTCCACCACTAACTTCCTTGCTTATTTTTCTCTCCATTCAAATTTAAAATTTAATTTCATATTTTTTTCTATTTAACTGACTCCTTCTCCCTCATTTCTCTTTGATCGGTCTTTTGGTGAGAGGAGCCTATTCTCCAAGAACCATCTTATCGTAGAGAGGAGCCCGGCTTCTGAGTCGTCCGGTGATAGCGAGTCGGTCCTCGTCGAGGCCATCATGGCATTATCCGCTCCCATTCGGTTAGATCCATTTTTTCCTTGTTTTTAATCTAGGTTAATCGTAGTTTAATTTTTGCATTTTTAATTTCATTGTCATTTTTTATTCTGGATCTTAGTTAATTATTTTTAATCAATCATTTCGATTTGATCCGAATCTGATCCAATCTTCAATCTCATTTTCTCTATCTCATCAATTCACGTTCTACCTCACGCAACCACACACCTCTGGCCATGCACTGTGGTCGGAGATCTAGATCCATCTGTCCACTTGGCCAGATCTATTTTTCTGTTCACATATTTTGTCAAATAATTTTTGACCGAGTCGTCATGCTCGAGTCAGAGTTATTTTTTATTTCAGGTACAGGGTTCAAAAAATAAAAAAAAAATGCAGTTTCTGTTTCTAAATATAAAAACAAATTCATGTTTCTGTTTTTATAATTATAAAAAAATAAAAAAAAGTTGGGGGCAGTAGCACTCCAGTCGTCGCTGCCCATCTCCGCTCGTCGGTTGCCCGCTCCTTCTATCGGCCATCTGCCTCCACCATCAGAGTCGATCGTCGTGCAAGCTCGGCCGACACACGAGCCCCGCACCAGCGGATCATCCACCGTCGGAAGCCTCCCTGCCATTGACCATCGCTCCACGTCACACGCCGATCGTGTCTACCACCTAGCTCCATCACCAAAGGCGTGTGTCGCCACATCGATCGAGGCCTCTGCAACGAGTCACCAACCATGCTCCCTCGCGTGATCCCCGTCCCCGTAGCCGACCGCCGTATGGAGCCCATCACCTGAAGGTTACCATCACCCCCCAACCCGTGCTAGGAGCTCCTATCCGTCGTTCAACCACTTACGAGCCACACCATTCGTTGTCGCCCTCCTACATCTGAATTACCTCCACAACGAGTCGACAGTTGTGATCCCTCACGTGATCCCTGTCCACGCTGCCGACTGTTGTGAAAAGCATGATTCTCGAAGCTCATTGTCGCCCCCCAACCCGTGCCATAAGCTCCACCTCCACCCCCTCGAACCGTGCGCTCGTCGTTGCCTAGAGCGAGAGGAGGGGCAGTGCCCGCCTGCTTTCCTTTTGGCATGTGGAACAAGAAGAGCAGGAAAGCCCCAATTTGAAAGCCCTATTTTTTATATAAAATTACAATCAAGCCCTCCAAAATTTTCTAAAATGGAGAGAAGCCATTGCCTCCTTCAAGTCATTTGTTTGTACGCCTATTTTGGGTAATTTGAAGTTTCCATCCTTATTTTATTTCTTGTTAGTTTTTCATTCATAAACAATAAATATTTACTTCTCAGGCAATGTTAATCCAGACTCTAAATTCCATGCATTTCTTGTTGAAAAAAATAACATCTATGATAAATAAATTCTGAAAAAAAATGTTACACTCTTGTCGTGTCTTTATTCAAAGTATAATTTTCTCATTACATGTTATCATCATTTATTATTATTAAAAAATCAAAAACATTGCATTTTTTCCCTGTTTGAAATTTGAAAAATCATAAAAATTCTAATATTGCATGAAAATTCCCAAAAAAATAAAGTAATTTTATTTTTGCATTTTATTTTTTATGCAAATTTCATGCATTAATTGTTTTTAAAACCTACAAAAAATACAAAATATCAAAAATCAAATAAAAATTACTGAAAATTGTAGGAAAATCCAAAAATAGTGATTCCACTTCATGTTTATAGATAATTCGTCATAGTTTTTAGAAGAAATAATTCAGTAATTTTTTATTTAGTTTGATATTTTTAAATTGCAAAATAGTCTTGTTTATTCATGGTTTATCTATTCCATATTTTTATTCATTTTGAAAATCTTAAAAAAACTAAAAAATCTCTGAAAATTACAAAAATAGTAAAAATTCATTAAAACACAATAATATTTTATCTATGCATTTTTTATCATTTTTGTCATATTTGAAAAATCCAAAAAATGTATTTTTTATGCATAAATTTGTTTTGAATTTTTAAAATTTCTAAAACTAAAACCAATAAAAATTTGAAAATCAGAAAATAAAAAATATAAAAATAATAAAAATAATATAAAAAAATAAAAAATAAAAAATCTTCAAAAAATTAAATAGTTAGTATTTGAATTTCCTTTTTCTTTTAATTGATTTTTCAATTATTTAAATAACCCTTGTGATTTGTAGCTTCCCTGAGTTCGATCTTGTTGCTATACAGGTAAATTAAATAACAATAATTCTTGCTACATTTTTGTATTAATTTCGGCTTGAGAATAATCAAAAAAATTTATTGAGGGATTCTTTGGGTTGCAACGACAATCGCACATTTATTTTCATAAAAAAACATGAAAATCTCAACTATCAGTCGCCTCTCGGCATGTCTCCCTACTGCCTAGTCTATGGCGAGCCTTGCCACTTGCCAGTGGAATTAATTCACAAATCATTGTGGGCATTGAACATGTGCAACCATGATTCTGAGCGAGCTGGAAAGAATCAAAAAATTGATTAAAATCATTTGCTAGAGTTTCAAGACTATGCATATGATAACAGCCTTACGTACAAAGAGGAAGTCAAAAATTGGCATGACAAGCATATCCACAGGAAGGCTTTCGAACCTGGGCATAAGGTGTGGTTATTTGATGCAAAGTTGAAGATTTTTCCAGGCAAGATAAAGATCAAATGGAATGGCACATTCATTGTAAAGATTGTACGTGACAACGGAAGCCTTCTCATATCAAAATTGTTTCCTGACGCACAACCCTTTGTAGGCAACGGACAATTACTGAAGCCATATTTAGAACATGACATATTCTTGTCCATTGTCAATTCTATCGAGGTCATATTTCAGATGAGCTCACAGAGTCAATTGGATTAGATATTTGAGCAGAAAAATCACAAAAACATTTTTTGTTTCTTCTTTTCTTATTTTCCTTTTCATTTTTCTAATTCTTCCGAAAAGGTGGTCATCCCTTTCATCACTGACATACTTAGGATATATTTTGTCCTAAGTATAGGGGGTGATCACCCGAGTTATTCATTTCTTGATCCCTCACATGTCCCCTCAACTCTTGATATTTTGTCTATACTTAAGGATATTTTACCCTAAGTATACATGGGGACAAGTCAAGACGATGATTTCGTACATTTCCACCCTTGATCCTCATTGTCTTGTGTACAGTCTATTATACATAGGATTATTTCATCTTAAGTATAGGGAGGACGGTCAACTTCTCATTTGTTGATTCTTTAGTCGTTTCTATACTTAGTATGAGTTATGTCTCCATTTTTCTCTCTGATCTATGAGTATATAACTCAAGCTAAGTATAGGGGTTTGTATATATGTTGCATATACTTTAGTCATAACTTGTACTTTTGTATTCTCCAATAATATGGCTAATTCGTACAACACACAATAATTTATTTAAAATGCTTCTATATATTGGTTAAAAATGTTGTGCAAAATGATTTGAAAAATGGTTGAAAATTATTTGAAAATCTTCTGAAAATGGATTGGAAAACTTTTGCAAAATGTTTTCAAACCTTTGTAAAAAAGTTCAAAAATTCCTTTTATTTATGTAAATAAATTCTCTTTGAAAATCTGGTTGCAAATATTTTGAAAAATGATTGCAAACTTCTTTTGAAAATTTTATATATACTGCTTGGGAAATATTTGCAAAATGATTTTCAATTTTTGTAAAATATTATAAAAAAGTAGTTTTCAAAAACATTTGCAAAGATAGGTTTTTAAAATGCTTGCAAAATTATTTTCAAATGTTTTGAGAACCTTGTGGACATAACAAATCAAATAAAAAGTCTTACAAAGTATAGAAATCTTATAAATACTCACTAACACTCAACTTGTAAAAGCCCTTGTATAAAGTACACCTTCATTACCATCCTTGTAAATATAGATGCTTTCCTGTATAAATAACTGTACATATTCCTTTCACTACTCTTATTCAAAAAACCTTAAAATTTTGCAAAATTCAAAACTCCAAAAATATTTGCAAAAATTTTTCAAAAACCTAGGACCTTGGCCCACTTAATCACAAGAATCTTTAAGGAACTGGAATTAGAGATACTTCAGGTCTGCTATACATAATTCTTTGAGACCGCGAGACTTGGTTCAATATTGTCTCGACTGTTGATGCATCCCTGATTCCCACTATTTACTCTTTTATTTTAGCTCTTTTTCTTGGCAAAACAACTTGTAAGTATCTATAAATATAATAACTGGCAACTTGCATGCCTTTGTTAATATTGCATAACTAGCATGTTTTTGGCTAAATAAAAGAATAAAGGAAAAGGAAAAATGAATGGGGTATTTAGAATAAATACAAAGTGACCCAAATCCCAAGAGAAGGTCAAGCTTTGACCTGATCGCAAAATAAAATGAGTAGAGAGAGATAGGGTCCACTATGTATTGTATATATAACATATACTTGTGCATTTTATTTATATATTTATTGTTTGAAAAATAAAAATAAATTATTCTTTCAACACCCTTATATATTCCTAAAAATAATATAAAAAATCAAAAAATAAAAATACAAATTAAATCCTCAATTACTTGTACAAAATACACATGTATATATTACATTCACTAATTATTATATACCAGTAAATAAGTTTTAAAAATAAAGTAAAAATTATTTTACACTCCTAAAATTATGTTATAAATAAATAAAATATAAAATAAGGGTTTTTGTAAAAATAATAAAATAAAAATACTTGTACATAATACATAGTTATATTATACATGTATATAATAATATATATTGTATATATATTAATTTATTTTATAAAAATGATTAAAAATCACAGAAAATACTTTGAAAAATATTAAACATTTTTATTTTTTACACTTTTTACTTTAAATTCATTTGTTATTTTTTATTGATTTTTTTATTTATTTTGTATATTCCAATTTTCTGATTGGTCTTGGAGTTTTTTTTGACTCCAGTCTACGCCTCCTCCCAGCCCGAGTAGGATCATTGCCTTCTGTCGGAGCTCCTTCTCCGACTTTTCCCACTCGATTCCGAGCCCCTCTTGCCTCAAGATCCGGTCCCGAGATTCCTCGGATAACCGAGATTCTCGTGGATCCCTTACATCATCCAGATCCCCTTAGGGTTCCATGCTCCATGCCAATCTTTCTGGACCCTTGCTTCGCCTATATAATCTCGTCTCCGCCTCCACAGCTGGGTAGCCCATCCCTTATGACCCCTTTCTTCCCTAAACCCCTTCAGTAGAATGACAGCTGCTCAAGGGATCATTTAGGTTCGCTTAGAGGTGTGTGTCCACTTGTAGCTCATGGCATCGCCAGATCCGCCGCGAGCAGCCTCTCTCTCCTGCCACAGCAGATCGAGGCCATCACTCTAACGTCCACCTTTTCCTGGAGCTTCCAATCTCATTAGTAGCTTCAAGTACTCCTCTTATCCTTCGCATCGCCCTATTCGATCCATCCCATCATTTTGCATCGTCGCACGTTCCCTTGCTCCGACCAACTGGTCGAAGCTTCATTTCACCCACACACCCGCTCTGATCAATACACCAACTTGCCCCGCATCTCTTTCCACAACCTGATCATCCTTAGACTCACTCGTTCGGGTAGGATTAAGGTTGAGACCTCCTTCTCTCACTATCGACGGAGGTCGACTACCATCCCCAGCTGTTTCTCCTACATCCTTAAGCAATAACCTTGATCGGAGCTACGCCCCAGAGTCACCCTTCCTTTTGTAGGTGCGAGCATACGTGGAGCAGCTCTAGGTCGCGCCACCCTCCATGACCATCTAACCGTTGTCGACCTCATTAGAGTCCTCCACCAGACATGGAATACTTCCATGATTGTGTTGATCCTTTCCACTGCTTCATAAGGGTTGTGGATCGTTGTCCATGCTCAGGTGAAGCTCGCCAGGAAGGAGTTATTCCAGCATCATCAGCCATCGTTTGATGGGGCCGCCTTCGTCCAGATCGCATCTCCACCATCCATCCACTCCCCTTTTGTCAGAGGTGTCAGATGCACGATTAACGGCCATCAAGGCCGACATTCCCTGCACCGTCTGATTTCACCATACGCGATCAGATCCGTACACCTACTTCACATGCTTGCACTGTCATATCTTGAGTGGAGCATATCAGAGACGTCAGCTACCGCCTTCAGGAGAGCCAGCCGTGTGTCCCCACGTACCTTGCACACACCTACAAGGGTATATTTCCCATTCACCCTCGCATGTTTGTGCTTTCCTGTTTAGTCCATTAAACAAAAATGTAATTAAAACTTTTTTCAATTTGGACCTTGTATTTATGGATATTTGCATTTGAGTCCCTCTCAGTTTGTAGCACGTGCTGTCCCACGTGACTTTTGGGTTGTTTGCACTATATGCCCGACACTTTTTATATGTTTTGAATCGAATTGCATGTTTCTAGTATTTGCACCTATTACCCTATGAGTCTGGATCATGTGTTGTGTGTGTGTTTGCTTGGACTTTTTGCAATCCCGGCCCTAGACTTTTTAACTATTTTATTATTTGGGCCAGAGATTTATTTTAATTGCATTTTGGTCCCTGTAGATTGTGCCTAATGACTTAATGTATTTTGGACTTAATAAATATTAAACTAATTCAAAGAATTGAGTAAAAATTACCATTAGCTCTTGTTGATGTGTAGTATTTGTTGTGATTTTCTTGAGTTTATTTGATTGCATTTCTCAATTTTAAAAATTCAAAAACCTTTTAAAAACATCCCTATTCAGCTTAGAAAAATCATAAAAATTCGAAAAATACTTTAAAAATTCTACAAAGTCATTATAGTTGCCACTTTGTGTGTTTTATTTACTATATTAGTTTTGTTCGAAATTTCCTTTAAAACCCCTAAAAATAGCACAATACCTAAACACTTATAAAATTTATATAAAATCATACAAAAATCCAAAAATTGTGTTTCCGGATCCTATTTGTATAATTTTATATCTTTTTCTCATAAAATTGTAGTCCAGGACCTTGGGGTACTTAAAGTATTTTTAAATTGAAATTTGGTCCTAGTTGTTCACTGTTTGCATTTTTTAGCACCTTTTGATTTTTGTAAAATCATAAAAACATTAGCAAAACCCCAGAAAATTAACCAAAACATTTCAAAACTTTAAAAACCCAAAAATCTTTTTATCCTAATTTTCTGAGTATTTCTAGCAATAAAGAAAATTCCCAAAAGATTTGTGTGTTGTTTGGTTTTATCGGTTGTTGATTTTATTTCCTTATTAAAAATAAAAAAATTGCAAAATTAAAAACCATTAAAATGTTTTATTTTATTTCTGAGATCTGACTACTTCGTAGGTTTTTCGTGCTCCTTGTGCTCGACCCTAGATTGCTATACCAGGTAAAATAAATAGCGAACCGCTTACATATGCTTGATTGTTTTTGATCTGTTTTGAGCGGTTATTTCTTCTTGTTGAGCCCGGATTGTCGATTGGGGTCGCAACGACCTCTGTTTTACTGTGATACTTAACCCTAGTCAATAAAGCGCTCATCAAAATGGCACTATTGCTGGGGAGCACGACTTAGTAGTCATTTTTGAACTGGTCGATGATGCTTCAGCTTTTTATTGGAGGAGACCGCACCGGAGAGGAGCAGGAGCAAGGAGAGAGTAGCTATAGTCTATATATTAGATTTATTTTTCTACAGAACTTTGATTATTGTAATATTTGTGGACTTGGAGTCTCTTTGGGCTTAGACTCATCGAGGTATGTTTCACCAAGTACCAGTGTACTCGGAGGACCTCACTACGTTTTTCGTGTTTTGTTTTGCCGTCTTTTATTTTCTTTTGATTCTCGAGGATTTAGCCCCTAGACTTATGACTTTTGTTGATTGTGACGTAATTAGCTAAGGCCCCACACCTAATTTCTCATTATGTTCCTATAGAACGTAATTGGACCTAGCTAATAACCAATAAAAAAACTAACCTAATCGATTTAGAGGCCATGTACTTCTAGAGATTGTATACAGCGCTGGCAGGATCCGTTGTGGTGGACACCGATCAATATCTAAGACCGAACTCAGGCCTCTTACTCTGATTAGTTGGTTATCTGTTCATCATGATCAATAGAAGTGGCTCGTCTAAAGCCGATTTCGTTGCACCATTTAGTTAGTTTGCTTTCTCTCTTTAATTTATGTGTGGATCACCCTGCATGTAGAGTGTTGGAGTCAGGTACGCATTTCTATCTCTGCATGCATCATATTGTTTGATCGTGCATCGACTTTTCCGACGTCCTCCCATGTTTTACTGGACTCAAAATAAACTAGAAAATCGAAAAATTCATTAGGTGTTGTTATCTTTTAGAAAGATACATAAAAATGTGAAAACAAAATAAAATTGGGACTACTAATATAAACTTGACCCTAAAATACACCTCATCTAAAAATCTTTGTTTTGGGGAGAGTCAACCCCTCGTTAGTTGATTTATCTGTAGCGAGAGAGTGACCCACACACTAGGTAGAACCATACTTGAACTCATTTCAGACTACTGGTCTTGAGGTTATTGTTCTCCAGTGAAGATTTCACCAGGTAGCCGGTAATCGGTCTGGGACTTCTTTAGCAGATTGAGCAGATCGAGTAGCTGGTAAACAGTCCGCACCCATACTGGCTGGGAAAAACTAATTGTAGGATTGGGCTAGTCTCCTTAGAGCATCGGGTTCCCAACAGATCGCTTAGTCGCTCTGATAGATTGATTGACCACTTAAATAAAATTGACAAGATTAAAGACCGATCTCTCACGGTCATCATCTCGAGTGTTGAGTAGGTGAATTGGGGGTTTGATTTTTGATCATGTTTGCATTCCAGATCTCATCGTCATAAATCCCCACATCACGATGATGGGAAGGAGATCCCTTAGGCTTCCTTTGACAGGATCGTTTTCGAGCACTCCTTTCCATTCATCTAGGGCAGTTTCAGAGAGCCCTGACCAGCTCTCTAAACCTGAGTTCGCTACCACCATGCTCCCCCTCGACCACCCTTCTTCTATTCCTGCATACTTGAGCAGAGGCCAGCACATTTATACGTTCATTTGACGGCACCTGAGTTGGGGTCTTTTGCCTTTGTAGAGACCCGAGAGATGGCCAGCAGTGAGAGATGCACCAATGAGCAGCTGCAGGGATCAGCGTACGTACTTGACCAAGCCGCCATCAACAACACACTCTTAGCCTCCCTGGAGATGATGCAGCGCCAGATTAGAGACCAGGGAGCATTCATGGCATATGTGCGTCGAGAGCTGACGGAGATGAGAGCTGCCAGAGGAGAGCCATAGAGACCAGCCGGTGGAGAAATACCAGCAACTGGAGGAGGAGACGGACGTCCAGATAATCAGTCAGAGCTGAGGCCACCATGAACGATGAGGCAGTTGCACAATCCCAGTGCAACTCTCACCCACCGTTGGATTCAGCTCCCAGAGATCTTGGACGATTTTGAGCTTCGCCCCTAAACTATTCAGCTTCTACCCAAGTTCCATGGGCTAGCAACCGAGGAGCCATACCTCCATCTACAGGAGTTTGAGATGATTTGCAGTACTGTCCATGACAGATTTATGGACGAGGACACGATCAATATGATCACCTTCCCATTCTTATTAGTTGACAGAGCAACCTATTAGCTGAAGCATTTGGGGAGGTATGTCACCACCTAGGAGCATCTCCGTACGGAGTACTTGAACAAGTACTATCTACTCGATCGGACCAATACAGCAAGCGATATGATCAACAACTTTACCATGATCCCGAACAAGTAGTTTCATGAGGGTTGGGATCAATTCAGGGAGCTCATCGACCGGTGTCCACATCACGAGATTTTTAAGCCCAACCTAGTCCAGAGTTTCTTTTGTGTGATGATACCGGAGCTGCAGGGGCTTGTTAACACTTCATATGGAGGGTCCTATTTTTCCAAGGATGAGGACCAAGTCTAGGCCATCTACAAGGAGATGGCAGAGAACTACACAGTGATGTCCCAGACTAGGGTCTACACTCAGGGGAAGCCCCTCCCACAGGTCATGTCCTATCAGACGATAGCATGGGTCGATGCAGATCCATCTACTTTGTCGTCAGCAGCAGCACATGCTGAGTCATCAGCCACTGACATGGAGATCATTAGTGAGAAGCTAGACCGTATTGAGATTACCGAGAAGAAGAAGTGTCAGGGCCTCACGCAGATTGACCAGTTGGCACAAACACTAAGTGACCTGAAGACTCAGATCATGTGTCTCCAGGAGGTACAGACGGCTCCACAGCCCCATCTCAGTTCATGGGCTGACCCCAGCAACAGCTCCACCCAGTCTTCTGGCACTTACTGTCAGGTTCACCACATCCAAGTAGAGCTGGTCCAACAGCCGCAGCATTACTCTCAGCCACCACCATCTCATGACACTCAGATAGTGGTCTATCAGCTGGATCAGCCCCTGGCAGTTCTTCCCCCTTCGCCTTTCGAGTAGGAGCCATTGATGGAAGTCAACGCGATTTGGTACGACCTGTACCAGCAGCAGCCTGAGATCCATCGCGATCATCCTAGATTCATATAGTCAACCAGAGGCACCTCATCCTAGCAATAGCCTCCAGCTCAGGGCGGACAGAGCAGCCAGCAGTAGCAGCCCCATCACTCCAGTACCAACAGCAGCAGGGTCCTCGTCCCTACCATCAGGGACAGCAGTGGAGGAAGCCACAGCAGCTTCACCAGCAGTACTGCCAGCCTCCGCCTCACTATCCGCAGACTCAGCCTCATTTCCAGCGAGTCAACCCATCCGGCTCTCATGGACCCGTCTATGAGAACCCAGCCCTTGATGACCTCTCCCGCCAACTTTCAGATCAGTAGACATCCTTCCGATGAGAGATGGATGAGTTCTGATAGGAGATGAGGAAGATCATCAAGGGTAAGGCCGCCATACCCGCTCAGATCAAACCAAACCTGAACAATTTGAAGAGGAAGTTTGAGAAGCTACAGTTTACATAGAATACCACTCCTAGTGATACTTTGGGTGATATGTCTTCCTATGTGTTTGATGATGATTTGGTGACACTTAGGAGCGGTAGGATGCTAGCGGTGGTGCCTCGTCTGAGCGACAACTCCATGGAGATTCTGGAGCGCCAGACGAGGAGGATAGTGGTGTTGATGCCACTCATGATGTCGATGACGGTGGTTTTAATGCCACCAAGCATGTTGATCCAGCTGACGGTGCTGAAGCCATTGCAATTCCAGATGTTATCGGTGGTACTGAGGCCACCATTTTACCAGTTGCTGAGCCAGAGTGTGGTGCTGATGCCGCAAAGACAGATGTGGTGGTGGTACTGATGCCACCATTTCTACTTCAGGTGTGTTACCATCTGTTGTATTTCAGGACAGTGTTAGAAGAAACCAAAAAATGGAAAAAGAGAAAAGACCAAAAATATGAATAAAGGAAAGGTTTCTTCATCTTCTTTGAATCCATGTGTTTCATGATGATGATTGTATGGATTTTATCCCTTCACATACACAAGAGCCTCTTTCTGACCCTCTTATCTCTGGAGAGGGTCCAGCTATCCCCTTTCCTCAAGCACTCCGCTTAGACCCAATTGCTAGCCAAGAGACCCGATGTAGGAGCTCCCTATGTCAGATGCCACATCCATGAGCAATGTTCGATCATACTCTATTGGATAGTAGCTATTCCCTTAACCTTCTTCCAGCAGCCTTACTCGATCGATTCGAGTTCGACCCTCTTCGATAGAGCAGGACAGTCCTTCAGTTCGCTGATAGATCAGTCAAGAGGACTAAGGGGTTATTGAAGGTTGTAGTCGTCATAATTCAGGGCTTGAAATTCCCCGCGGACTTTGTTGTATAGGACATGAGGATATCCCTGAGTCTGTGATAGATACCCCCATCATACTAGGGCACCCATTCTTGGCCACAGCCAAGGCGGTATCCGACCATGGTAGTTGATGAATCTCCATTTCATCACCTTTATTCTATCATTTTGGCCTTAAAACCCTAGCTAATGCATGTAAATGACATTAATTTATACAAAATAGCATCCATTGTTTATTGCATTTATTGTGTAAATAATACTATTTTTAATGCCAAAATTATAGAATGAAGATAAGAAAAGAAAAAGGAATAAAATATCGAAAATATTTTATGACCCTAAACCCTGAGACCAAGTCAAGAATTGAGTTGGTCGACAAGAAATAAAGTAGGGGGAGATAAGGGCCAAACTGCAATAAAATTGTCATTTATTCTTTCATTATGTATGCATTTTTACACCTATTTTATTCTTCATTATTTATTCATCAAATAAAGAAACTTTGTACATAAAATTGTAGATAATAATGTAAATAAAAATACAAAATTGAGCTTATACAAAAATAATGCGTAATGTACATTTTATACACACAATAAAAAGCAAGAAACTAAACTTCACAGACCCATATCTTTCAAATAAAAACTCAAAACATATCAAAATCACCTCTAATTGTATATAACTTCTCACGAGCTATTTAATGGTGGTGGTTTTATATTTTTTGGAGTTATTGTGTGAAAGTTAGGTTTTGGGCCCTCATAGTATATTCTACTAATTACAATATTCAATTTATTCATTATTTAATATTTTTACAAATTCTTATTTTTATAATTTTGTAAATATTAGTTATAACACATTTGCATATTAAAATTAGAATAAAATCAAAAGGAAAGTGAAAAATAAAAAAAAGTTTATGTAATTATGTAGGCAAAACACATATGATTATACCTGTAAATAAATAAAAGTGGAAACTTATTCTTTAATTCTTTATTCCTTTATCATTTTATAATACTCTAAATATTATTTATATTTTATTAAAAATACAATACTAAAATAAAACTCAATAAAATACATTAAAATCAAAAGATGTACATAAAGCATAGGTAAAATACCTGTAAATAGACCTATATAATATACTTACCTATTTATTTAAGTGAGCAAATTACATCATAAAAACAAAATAAAAATATATTTATACTCATAAAAATAAGTTATAAATATATAAAATAATAAAATGAAATAATAATATAAAATGTACAAAAAATAGAAATTTACAAACCATAGATGATTATACCTATAAATACACTAATAAAAATTAACTACTAATAAATAAAGCCAGAAAAATAAATAAAAATCATAATAAAATACTACATAAAATAATAAACATTTTTATTTTATACCTGAAAAATAATAAAATCATTTATTATTTTTAATTAATTATTTCTGATTAAATCTGCTATTTTATCTTTTAGCAGGCTCGCGTGGCCCAATAGGAAGCCAGGGACTGTTGATCTCCGGTCAACTTCCCATGCGCTTCTGACTTCTGTCCGAACTGTCTACCCCCAACTTTCGCCCTTTTTCTCGGTTGATCTATCGATCAATCGGACTCGCTTCCTTCAGAGAAAATCATCATGGATCATCCATCATCCATGCCAGATCATTGTACAATTTGTACATAACTCTGATTCATCGATCTAGGCCGGTCAATAAGGGTGGATCAAAAAGTCTATAAATAAAACCCTCGTGTCTCCTTCCAATTTTGCTCACCATTAAAGCCATGGGAGCCCTCTCCTTGGATCCCAATCATCTTCTCGTGACAAGAGGAGGTGGTGCGTGCTTCGGTGAAGCTCCGAGAGGTCGGGGTGCACCCACGGCCGCCGTCGCCGGCGACCCTACTCCATGGGCATCCCTCAGGTATAAGAGCTGTTCATTTCTCATTTTTTTGCTTTATTATAGTTGTAGGTTCAATTTCCTATCATTAGTTTAGGAATTAGCTAAGTAAAGTAGTCTTGATCGATCTACTCGTACTTCGCTGAGTGGAGCTCCGACGAGCTCCTCTGTGCGTCATCAGCGCCTTTCCTACGTATTCCCTAGTGCCCACTTCATTCCTGGTCACCCCGCGCAACTCGCTCCCCCCAGATCCATCGTGGATCTGGAGATCTAGGTGCTCCACTTCGTCATTTTCCAGAGCACCTCCTCCCGCCTCATGTTGATCAATTCATCCACCAATAAGGCTCCCGAACCCCCCCCCCACCCATTTTCTTGCACGTAACTCTTCTGCAGGTCCGAAAGGTCAAAGGACTCAAAATGGAGTTGATTTTCGTAGGGATGGAGGTTCTTGGAGCTCCGAACTTCATCGGGATCACCAAGACCATACACAGGCTCCCGGACCTCTGTGCTACCACCGTTAGCTGCAGACAGCTTCCTCGGATGTGCAGAGCCTCTCGCCATCAAAGAAGAACGCCGGAGGAGGGAGGAAATTGAGGACGAAGCTCGGGGAAGAAGCCCTTCTTTCCTTTTCTTTGTGGAGAGCAGATACCATCGGATTTGAGAAGGCGCCCCAGTTTGAACCTCAGCCATTAGATGCTGCCCCACCGTCATCGTCAGATCGTTCCCAGCGATTTAATCCTGGCCTTCCAACGCCGAAGCGTCACCAGCCATCGGATGTGCGCCACGTGTTCAAGTAAATCCAAGATAGTCGTCCGATCCGCGCATATATGGGGTAAATTTCGCTTTTTGTCCTAGCCTTTTTGTATTTATTATTTGGTCCTGTAAATAAAAGTTAGCGTTATAAAATAAGTGGACATTTTGCACTTAAGCCCATGTATTTATTTAATTTCTATTTGGGTCCAATCCACGTCACTTCACGTGTCGTCGCACGTGAGGTGGCAAAATTGCATGTATACCACTATGGGTTTGTGTATTTAGAAAAAGTCTAATAAATCGAATATAATATTATATATTTTTTGTATAAATTGTTGAGAGGCCCCTGAACTTTTCATATTTACATTTTGGTCCCTCCCAGTGCATATCACGTGGCGTCCCACGTGATGGGGTAATTTGCAGGGCTATCTTGGCGGGTTTGTAATTATATATTAGTCTCTTAAAATTGAATTAAGGTTGTAAAATTTTGGCATTTTTGCACTTTGCACACTGGACTTCATTTTAATTGTAGATATGCCCCTACTAGGATGTATATTTTTGTGACTTTTATCTAATTATTAAAAATAGCTAACGCACTCCTAAAAATACAAAAAATAGGGATAAATGTTTCATGCTATGTAGTTTCACGCCTATATTTTTAATTAGCGTTATTTTTATTTTATCCATTTATTAAAATTAAAAAGGAGCTTAAATATTCCCTCTCTAAATTACAAAATACCAAAAAATATAAAAACCTTTTGAAAAATGTCAAAAAATATATATATGGTATATTTTATAGTTATTGAGTCTAAAAAACAAAAATCCCTAAAAATAAGAAAAAAGGAAATTAAAAAATCAGAAAGCTCCAAAATCCAACAAAAAATATAAAAATTCTATAAAAAATATAAAAAAATATGTTTTTCTATTTTATAATTATCTATATGTTATTATTTATCTATTAAAATTTATTTGGGTAATTTTAGGACTTATTTATTATTTTTAAAACCCAAATTAATTTCAGTTTCTTTATTAATCCCATATTTGGGATATTTTTGGATAAAAATACACAAAATTAGAAAAAATTCCAAAAAAATAACAAAAAATTAGAAAAATATAAAAAACATAAAAATATATTATTTATTATATTTTCACTAATTTTACCTATTTTTATCTCTATAGTATTTATATTTACCTTATATTGTATTTATACATATACATATATATACAATTATCATATTTAAAAAAAAGAAAAATATCAAAAAAAAAAGAAAATACAAAATTACAAAACCAAAAATAAAAACCCACAAAAAGAATTATACAAATGAATGACTTGATTGTACATAGATAATCGTAGGCTACCATTTTGCTCTTTGTGGTTCGACCTCTACATGCTTGCCCACTATGCATTTTATTGTAGAGAAAATAGATTTTTATTCCGCATTTTTGCCATAAATTGAATTATTCCTATTGTGGGTTGATTGTTATATAACCGTGGATTTCATCAGAGGTCAAATCAGCGATTGTCTGTCCACCTTGTGGATTGACACGACTTCAGATCGATCTCTTCACCAGTTATCAGATGGCGCTGTTGCCGGGGAGCAATGAGCGTAGCCTATTTTTACTAGTAATTTTTGCATAATGATTTATCTAATTTGTTGATTCATTATTGTGAATATCTATAAATTTATTTGCAATTAATTCTTTAATTATTGTTGTAAATATTCATTGCTATTATAAATATTCATTGGTTTGAGTATTTGATTAAAAATGCTAATGACATATTTTTGCAATTTTGATGCGAGGGCCCGCCACGTGAGGACGGTTTCCTAGGAGGCCGATGTAGCCAAGCTTGGAGGAGGCTGGTCTTTTCTTTTTGACCAACTGGAGAGAACACCAAGGAAGCAGAAGGAGGAATTAGCTTTAAAAAAATTAATTTTGTAATTTTATGGTGAGAGAGAGAGAATTTTGGCATGTAATATAACTTGGACTCTACTCTTCACAATAAGGTACAGTTCCCGGATGTCCGTTCACCAAGGGGTCTCGTCGTAGTTTTCCGCATTTTAGCGCCTTCTTTATTTTTGTTTGCTCGTTGTTTTAAGCTTTCTGCTTTATTTTACTTTGTTTCTGTATATGGAGCCCCTAGATTTAGGCTGCTTGACTCAGTAACTAGGTCCACACCTTAATAAGAATGCATTTGTCTATAGTCTATTACGTATGGATCTAGTCAAATTAATAATGTTAGTAACTCAGATCCGAGACGGCATGCCGCTAGAGGTCGTATACAGCGCGTGCAGGACCCGTTGTGGCGGGCACCGATTGGCATCAGAGACCGGACCTTGATCTCAGTTCTGAATAACTAACAATTGGTTCTTTACGATTAATATCAGCTATTGTTTAGGGTGATTTCATCGATTACAAACTACCATGTAGATAGGTTTAAAAATTCTGTTTTGCATACCGCATGGAGAGAGATGGGAAGCACTGTAAGTCTTCTAACTCAGCATGCATCATTAAGTTCAATGGTGAGATTTCCATCATTGAATCGACTTGCACGGCTTTTCTGCTATCTCCCTCTGATTTTGAGCACCTAGGACTTAAATGAAAATCTATAAAAACATTAGGCACTTGTATTAAAATAGACTCAAAAAAAGCGAAAACTCAAAAATTAAAACAACGGGACTGCTAAATAAGCTTTGACCTTAATTAAAATCCGTAATGGACTATCATTATTCCGGGTTCATAAAACCCTCATTATTTTCAAATACCTTCGGAGGGGACAAAAACCCCTCCCATGAGTGAGGCACGTCCCATAAGGAATATAGCCCAAATCCCAGTCTGTAACTGCCTTGTGTATCGCTTGGATTTTCGAAGTATTGGCGCTTCTAACGTACATGACCGAGTAGGGCCTTGTCAACGATGGTGTTCCCGCCTTGTGTGGAACATCGACATGGTTTGAAGTACTGAGCATAGGCCACTCCTTCGCGGGGGTGTCTGTCTCATCGGTTTGCGTCTGAGTAGGTTCTTGCATGCTCACGGGTGATTCCGTTTCGAGCGAGAACCAAAGTATTGGTTTCGCATATCGGCTTCCTCTCTCTATTTCTTTGGCTGAGTAGGAATCCAGGAAGGGTTACAAGGACCTCAAAAAGTGCATAATACAGGTTACAAAAGAGGAGGATAAGTACGGGATACTTTTCTGGCAGTACTCTCTCTTTTATAGGATTAGCGTGCTAAGGACTTGTTATAAGATATGCCTGAAATAACAACTCTAAAAAAATGAAAAGATAATAAGTAGCCGAACCTTTACGGCTTCACATGGCGTGAGTTGGTGAACCAAATTTTGTATTGTGTCTATATGGATCTAGATTAAGGTTCAAAGATCAAGTCCCACGCACTTGCGCAAAGTTTGTTGTATGTTCCTCCCTTTGACCCCCGCTCAGTTCGAGCTTTTCTACTATTTTGCATTCCGATTTGTTCCTCATTGACTAATCTATCTTTCTTCCGATATCTACTCCTATCTTGCTTCGTGAGGGCGATCCATGGATGGTTTAGTCGGGATCTCTCCAACACCTACATCGATTCCATGTCCTCGACCTCGCCAGTAATTCGAGGCGATTCCCGAAAACCCGATCTGAATCTTGCGGGTCGATCTCCAGACTCCTCGTCTTCTACCTTTCCTCTTGACCACCCAATGAACTCGGACCACTCTTGTCCCACTTTCACCGTTGTGAATGAAAGTCGATTACAGTCCATATCCTTTTTCATTGACAGCACTCTGGAACAAACCTTGATTCCAAATTCATCATGGTAGCCAGAATTCGATTGTAAGTGGCCTGATTGGAATTCTCTCATCTTGTAAATAGAAGAAAAAATCAAGCCCTGGATCCCAATCCAGAATTAATCTCCTCAGATTCAGACCCTGAGATGGCTCCTCAAGGAAAGGGCAAGGGTCAGTAGCCCCTCAGTCAGAGTAAGGACAGATGCCTGATCAGAATCAAGTCAATGCACAGTTGTTAGCATCTATCCAAGCAATCCAGCAGTAGCTGACAGAGCAAGCCCTCCCACAGACTGCATTTCAGGAAATGTTGAATGATGTGATGAACAAACCTGAAGGAGGAGGAAGATAAGGAGGAGGAGGTGGTGGACCTCGTGACAATCCAGATGAAGAAGAGCCCGAACAAGGAAGGCCCAAATCGAAGCTAAAAGAGACCTACAATCCTGGAGATAGCCAAATGATCGAGTGGATCCGTATTCCACCGGTGCATGCTCACTTTGAGCTGAAGCCTCAGTTCCTCGCTCTTCTTCCCTCTTTCCATGGGAACAACAGTGAAGAGCCATACATTCATCTACAGCAATTTTCACGCATCTGTCGTACAACTCATTACCCGAATGTCCCCCTAGACATAGTAAAGATGATGGCATTCCCATTCATCCTACAGGACAAGGCCCTCTACTGGGTCAATCATCTGGGAAAAGTTATGACGACTTGGGAGGAGTTGAAATCTGCATTCTTACACAAGTTCTACCCTCACGGTCGGCTCGATCATATGCGAACCCAAATCAGCAATTTCTCTCAGGATGCACATGAGACTATCTACGAAGCCTGGGAGATATTCACAGATCTGAAGGAGAAATACCCTCACCACGAGATTCCAAGGACCAGCTTGATCCAACACTTCTTCAGGGGTTTGAATGTAGAAAGTCAAAGGCTCATTGACGTAGCATGTGGGGGCTCGCATTTTAATAAGGATGAAGATATCGTATGCCAGATCTTTGAGGAAATAGACGAGGATGAGGCCGCCCTCTCTTCATCTAATGCGTATCAGAAGCAGCCCCAGATTCTCCAGAAGTAGGAACACATGGCAGCGTCTTGTGAGGTAGAGAGAGATGAGAGCTCCAACCTTAGCATTATTGGGGGCCATTTCTCGAAGGTCGACTGCATTGAGAAGAGTCACAGGACCTTGAGAAACTCGTTGTGATTGAGAAGAGGACTTAGAATCTTGATAAATTAGATCAGATTACCAAGCAGTTGGAGCTGCTGGTAGGCACCATAAACTGTGTCCAGTCGGCAACACCATCTCTAGATGCTCCAGCTGAGAAGAAGGATGATCCATCACCGTCACATCAACGTCAACTGAGCCAGCAGCCACCGGCAGTTCAACACGCGTATTACGTGCAGACACCCGATCAGGGCCAGTTGTAGCAACAGATGGTTGTTTACCAGCCAGATTTCCTCAATCAGTCGGATCCAGCATTCCCACCACCACCCATGATCCAAGAAGTAAATGGGGTATGGTATGATGCGTAGTTGACTCGTCCTACCGGACACCCACAGGGCCAACAGCAAGCCAACATGCAGTACCACCAACCACAGGGTGGTCGTTTTAGGTAGTCCTCACAACCGCCACCACAATATCACCAGCCTCCCCAGTATTCTAACCAATGGAGGCAGAATCAGCATTATCAGCAGTCGCAGTACCGACAGCCACCGCCTTACCACCCGTATGTGGATGCCCCTCCTCACCAGTATCATCCTCCCTCCTACAATCCGTTTCAGCTTCCACCACCATAGCAGCACCACCAGTAGTCATTGCCTCAGCTCCCGCACCCGCAGCAACAGCGTGGTATGTACGCTGAACCTTCTAAGGCAAATCTTGTGAACCTGACCTTGGACTGCTTGGCCCATATCATCAAAGGCCTGGCAGATATGACCAGGAAACTCGATGACCTGACCGTCAATAAAACTATCATCCTAGCGCAGGTCGAATCTAAACCCAACGGCTTCAAAAAGGAGCAGGAGCAATAGGGCCTTGCCTCTGCCAGCCACCAACAAAGGGGAGAATAAAGCTTCAGGTGAATCGTCATCTTCTGCATCAACCGTGCCAGCTACAGGGATGGGTGAGGAAGAAGGAGGAGGAGGAGTCATTCCAGCTGACACTGACTGCCATCTGCATCAACAAAAAGCACAAAAAATCAGTAAAAACAAAAATAACAAAAAGAAGATCATTGCCAAAGTGAAGTCGTCGCATCCTTGGAGGAGCCGCCAGTAGTAGCCGATCCAACACCAACCAATGGAGCGGAGGCCCCACTTTTTGCATGTCCACAAGTACCAGCACCTCAGCTTCCAGCTTGTACTCCTTTTTGTAGTTCGGATGTACAACAGTTTGTGAATGATGGGTTTATTGTAAATAAGAACTCTAATTTGGATTCCAACAATGTACATATTCCTTTTCCTGATGAAATAGAAAAATCCAAAAAATGCAAAAAGAAAAGTGCATTATCTAATCCTGGAGTTGTAGATATCAATAATAACTTGACTGTTGAGATTCCTCTGATGAAGGCTATGGAGTACATGCTAGCTGTGAAAAAAGGTTTGAAGGAGGCATGTACAAGTAAGTGTCGCCCCGCACGAAAGAACAGACGCAAACATGTTGAGAAGCACGTTCTCACCATGGCCACTATAGCTGCCATCAGCAATCTCCCACAGAAGAAGCAAGATAAAGGCCCTCTTATCAGTTGTGAGATTTTTGATCAGGTCTTCGAGCGCACTCTCCTTGATAGTGGGTCTTCCATCAACCTTCTACCCTCGTCACTACTGCAAGAATTTGGGCTAGGTCTGGTCAAGCAGACACGAATTATCCTTCAGTTTGCTGACCGGTCCATCAAGCGACCTAGAGATCTATTGGAAGACGTTGTGGTAAAAGTGAGGGAATTGCAGTTTCCAGTTGAATTTGTAGTCCTCGATATGGACTTCCCCGTACCCTTACTCCAGACCCCTATCATCCTTAGTCAGCCATTCCTACGCACCTCATAAGTTGTGGTTGACTATGGGTACCTTCAGCTCGGGCAGCACGAGAATCACTATAGACATGATCAGCGAGCCGAAAGTTGTGAATGATGAGAATCGTGCAGTAGACTATGACTTTATTGCAGAAATCAGAGATACACCACTTTCTTTGGATGATCCATGGACCCAAGAAATCTTCTCTCTAGAGGAGGACTTGAAAAGCATAGTCGACACATGCTCCGATGATAATTGGGAGACAGAATCCAATTTGATGAGGTGCCTTTTTTACTCCAATGATTCACTCCATCTCGAACATGATGAGCCTTGTGCAAAACTGTTTGTCATATTATCAAAATCTCAACAAAGTACTGAGGGCAGCAGCTCTGCCAAAATTCAAGCAGCACATCCTACCATTTGTACAGTTTCCGAAGTGACTAACAAGTTGGCCAGATCAGAATCAGAACTCAAGCTACTTCCTACAGGCCTAAAGTATGCTTTCCTTGCTGATGAAGAAAACATGTATCCGATCATCATCAACAGCAGGCTAACTCCGAAGCAAGAATCTCGACTTTTTGAGGTTCTAGAAAAGAACCACAAGGCACTAGGTTGGCATGTATTAGATCTCCGTGGGATAAATCCGGCATTATGTTCACACCATATTTACCTGGAAGAAGATGCCAAGTCATCCCGTGAATTCCAAAGAAGGTTGAATCCTAATCTCTGGGATGTCATCATGAATGAAATCACGAAATAGTGTGACGCGTGATTCATTTATCCCATCTCCGATTCGAAATGGGTGAGCCCCTTGCACGTAGTTCCAAAGAAGTCTGTGCTTACTGTGGTTACAAATGACAGAGGAGAAGAGATATCTACTCGGGTACTGACATCCTGGAGTGTATGTGTTGATTACTGCCATCTTAATGCAGCAATCAAGAAGGACCACTTCCCCTTGTCATTCATTGATCAGGTTCTAGAAAGACTAGCAGGCAAGGAGCTCTTCTGCTTTCTGGATGGGTACTCCGAGTACAACCAAGTGGCAATCGCCCCTGAGGACCAAGAGAAGACTACCTTCACTTGCTTGTTCAGCACCTATACTTTCCGAAGAATGCCCTTTGAATTGTGCAACGCACCAGCGACATTCCATAGATGCATGCTTACAGTCTTTGCTGAGATGGTGGGCAGTTTTCTTGAGGTGTTTATGGGCGACTTCTCTGTCTATGGTGACAGTTTTGATTCTTTTCTTGAGCACCTGGACAGAGTACTTCAGAAATGTCGTGAAGTCAATCTAGTGCTATCATGGGAATAAAATCCTTCATGGTCACAGAGGGAATTGTGCTGGGTCACATCATTTTCAAACATGGCATGGAAGTCGATCCGGCAAAGGTGGATGTGATTGCCAATCTTGAGCCACCTCAGATAGTAAAGAATGTGAGGTCATTCCTGGGGCATGTGGGTTTCTACAGAAGATTCATCCGAGATTTCAGCCGCATCGCCTGACCTCTAACAGAACTTTTATGCAAGGAGACCGAGTTTAATGTTGATCAGGAGGTTCTCCTTTCATTCAATCAGCTAAAGGAGCTTATCACTCAAGCTCCAGTCCTACAGCCATCGGATTGGTCTCTCCCTTTCAAGATCATGACGGATGCGTCAGACTTTGCAGTTGGGGTTGATTTAGGACAAAGGAAAGACAAGGTGCCTTATGCCATTCATTACGCCAGCAAAACATTTGATAAAGCTCAAAGAAATTACATTGTGACAGAAAAAGAGTTGTTGGTTGTGGTATTCGCCCTGGAAAAGTTCAGATCTTATTTACGTGGATCAAAAGTTACCATCTTCACAAACCACTCTGCGATCAGATATTTACTGTAGAAGAAGGATGCTAAGCCCAGACTGATTAGATGGATCCTTCTCCTCATGAATTCGATTTGGAAATCAAGGACAAACCTGGAGTTAAGAATATGGTAGCATATCATTTCTCCAGAATTGAGCATCAAGAGCCTCTGCTGAACAGTGCAACCATCACAGAAACCTTTCCAGACGAGTAGATTTTGGTTGTGCATTCACTCCCTTGGTATGTTGATATTGTCAACTACCTCGTTTTGGGGGTAGTACCGCCAGATTGGACAAAAAATCAAAAGGACAAGTTCTTGTCGACAATCCATTTCTACCAATGGGAAGATCCCCTCTTATTTAGGGAAGGGGTAGATTGTATTTGGCACAGGTGCATCCCTCAGGAGCATAGTGTCCTCGAGCATTATCACTCGCTTGAATCTGGTGGACACCACTCTGGAGATAGGACGGCAGCAAAAGTACTTTAGTGTGGCTTCTGGTGGCCCACACTATTCAAGGATGCACCAGCTTTCGTCAAACGATGTACTGACTGTCAGAGATTAAAGGGCACACTCACATCGAAAGACTCGATGCCCCTGAAGATCATTCAGATAGCATACGATGCTTGGGGCATCGATTTCATGGGGCATTTCCCTAACAGTCAGGGACATGAGCACATCCTCCTTGTTGTCGACTATATGAGTCGCCGGGTTGAAGCTATCCCTGCTTGAACTGCAGATAGTCGGACAATATGTCGATTTCTAAGAGAGAATATCATTTCGCGGGTTTGGGATTCCTAAGATTCTGATATCAGACGGGGGTAGCCACTTCATAAATAAAGAGGTCAAGAAATTAACAAAGGAAGATGGCATCGACCATCGAGTTGCATCTCCTTATCATCCCCAGACCAATGGCATGGTAGAATTGTCGAACAGAGAAATCAAGACGATCCTTCAGAAACTTGTGAGGTCGGACAGAAAGAATTGATCCCAACTCTTGGACTCCGTCTTATGGGCATACAGATTTTCTTACAAGTCTCCCTTGGGCATGTAACCCTATCGTCTTGTATATGGAAAACTATGTTATTTGCCCTTAGAATTAATTCATAAATCCTTGTGGGAAACAACATGTACAATTTGGACTCACAGAGTAGTGGTTAGAAAAGGAAAGATGATCTGAACAGACTCCTGGAATTCCGAGACTAGGCATACGATAACACCTTGATGTACACGGAGAAGGTGAAACGCCGGCACGACTGGCACATCAGACGAAAATATTCGAAGGTGGGTAGAAAGTGTGGTTATTTGATGCAAAGTTAAAGATATTCCCAGGAAAATTAAAAAGAAAATGGACAGGGCTATTTCAAGTTCGTGAAGTGTGTGATAATGGAAGTATTGCCATATCAGAACTGTCTCCTGACGCACAGCCATTCGTCGTCAACGGTCAACTCCTGAAGCCCTACCTTGAGCCTGATACTTTCTTGGTCGTTGTCGACAATCTAGGTTCTGCGCTCTGAAGATACATCCACGACACTAGCAGCATCAAAAGATTCAGACAATGCACCTCAAAAACTTTTCATTTGATTTCTTCTCTTTTCTTCTTTTCTTCTTTTCTTCGTTTCCTTATATATTTTCTTTTTCTACCAGAAAGGTGTCTCCCCTTGTCGTCAGTCTTCTATACTTAGGACAGACTTTGTCCTAAGTATGGGGGGGTGAGCAACCAGAGTCCTTTCATTCTTTGATCCTATCTGTTGTCTCCTCTTCTTGTCTATACTTAGGGATATCTTACCCTAAGTATAGGGGGAGACAACATGAGTACGATCTGTTCATTCTCACCCTTGACCATCCCTGCCTTCTGTACAGTCTGCTATACTTAGGATTATTTGATCCTAAGTATAGGGGGGACGCTCAACTTCCTGATCATTTATTTATCTCCTCATTCCTTCATTCTTTAGACTTCTCTATACTCAGTACGAGTTATGTCTTCTCTTTTTCTCTTTGATCTATGAGGACATAGCTCGAGCTAAGTATAGGGGGGTCGTATAAACTATGTATATACTGTAAGCTATAACTCGTACTTTTGTATTTTAAATAATACCTATAGCTAAAAATTATGTTAAAATTCATTACAATATCCTAATAAGATGATTGTAGCTCCTTAGACTCTTTTTCTACATTCTGATTAATAAATCAGGCAAAAATGTTTTTTGCAAAATGTTTGAAAAATAGTTTGAAACTCTTTTTGAAAAATCTTGTGAAAGCTATTTGAAAAATCTTGTGAAAGCTATTTGCAAAAATTTATTTTCTTTGTGTGAAATAAAAATGTTTGAAAAGCAATTTGCAAATGGTTGGAAAAATAGTTGCAAAAATATCTCGAAAAATCTATATATACTGTTTGAAAAACCTTTGCAAAATGATTTTCAAATATGTTTAAATGTTTGTAAAAACCATTTCTGAAAAGTATGTTGGACTATAGTTTTCAAAACGGTTGCAAAATGATTTTCAAATAAGTTTGAGGAGCGTACACATTATACTAAAAAGTTTTTATAAATGTATAAAAGTGAGCAATAATCCCTTGTAAATCCTTTAAGAACCAAAACCCTTTTATAAAATATATATCCATAAAAAGATATGTACCCATTCTTTTTGTATATATGCTGATTCATAAATCGAGTTAAAAATATTTTTGCAAAATGATTTGAAAATGGTGTGACCCGTTTGGAAAACTTCTTGTGAAATATTTTCAACCTTTGTAAAATGTTATTTATTGCAAAAATTCTTTTCTTTGTGTGAAATAAAGGATTTGAAAACCTATTTGCAAGTGGTTTTGAAAATGTTTTGTAAAACTATTTTTGGAAAATGTATATATGGTTTGAAAAATCTTTGCAAAATGGCTTTCAAATGTTTGTAAATGTTTACAAAAATTATTGTGCACTATGGTTTCCAAAATTGTTTCCAAATAAATTTAAGGAATAAATGCATCATTCAAATAGGAATAAAATGTGTATATAAATAAAATCCTTTATCAATAATAGATACCTATAAAATCACTTTGTATAAACATATAAATCTTGTAAATTCTTAATTCTTGTAAATAAATAAAAAGAAGCATGCACATGTAAATATTTGTACATATTTTATACTTTGTGTCAAAATTCTTTTGTAGAATTCTTTGTGTAAAGATTCTCTTTGTTTTCAAAATCTTTGAAAAATTTTGCATCATCCTTTGCATCACTGTGCATAGCATTCATATTATTTTCAATTGAGCTTCATGATTGAACAAAGTCCAATAAAGTCGAAGATTGGAACTTAGTCAGACCTTACTACACCTAACTGCACTGGAACCCTAAGGGAACTAGGTTTAAGGTTCTTCAGGTCCATTAGGACTTAATTCTTTGAGATTAAGGATTGGGTTCAACCTCAACTGACTAAATAGAACTTTTCGAGACGCACGGATGACTCTTGTCAGTCGTGACTTAACTTGGACACTAGCACCTTTCACTTGGCTCAACTAAGTTGGAGGGGTGAGGGGTTGGATTTGCCGGTTTGAAACGCACACGGGTGGAAACAATCGTCCTCGTCTAGGGAGGGAAGTGCACCCTAACTTTGTTCAGTTACGATGAAGTCTAAAGACAGGAGAGTGTGGGTTGCAATAAAGCTTCAAAAGAGGGATACTCTTCTTGCTCAAGAGGAAAAACTCCTTATGTAAATGTTGTTGTAAATAATATGTTGAAAAAAACACTCCAAATAAGCAAGCTTGAGCATCAAAGTTATACCATGAGCCTGCAGTTGGATGACTTGACTATACTGGTCATGCATCCTGGGATAGGTAGCTACACCAGCTGTCGTCCATTGTTTTATTCACCTCCTCCTCTTGAGTTGGATGCCACTTGAACTTAGAAGGGAATACCCCGCTCCTCAAGGATAGAGAGCTGGATTGGGAAATCATTGGGTTGTCATTATGGAGAAGTCAGTTCCTTTGTCATTTCAGTTGGGGAGAGCCACTATCACTTACACCGTACAAGTCAGCTTCATAGTCATAAGGGTTCGTGTATGATGTAGGCTAGTTCTGATTTGGCTATTGAGGTGATTTGAACCGAGTTATGTGACTCTCAAGGGTTGTTGTGTTTTAAATTTGGTTTTCGACCAGGGTCCACGCACATTTTCACATCAAGGTCTAACCTGAGCTCCAAACTTTGATTTTGTAAGGACAAGTTTGACAACTGAAAGCAATTCTCTTCACACTTTCTTTTTCTTTTTCTTTTTCTTTTCTTCTTTATTCTTTTTATACTTATTGCATAAGTGTTTACTAGGGACTAGCAAAGGCAAGTATAGGGGGGTGATGAAACTCCATTTCATCACCTTTATTCTATCATTTTGGCCTTAAAAACCCTAGCTAATGCATGTAAACGACATTAATTTTTATAAAATAACATCCATTGTTTATTGCATTTATTGTGAAAATAATACTTTTTAATGCCAAAGTTATAGAATAAAGAGAAGAAAAGAAAAAGGAATAAAATATTGAAAATATTTTATGATCCTAAATCCCGAGACCAAGTCAAGAATTGAGTTGGTCGACAAGAAATAAAGTAGGGGGAGATAAGGGCCAAAATGCAATAAAATTGTCATTTATTCATTCAGTATGTATGCATTTTTGACACCTATTTTATTCTTCATTATTTATTCATCAAATAAATAAACTTTATACATAAAAGTTGTAGATAATAATGTAAATAAAAATACAAAATTGAGCTTATACAAAAATAATACGTAATGTACATTTTGTATACACAATAAAAAGCAAGAAACTAAACTTCACAGACCCATATCTTTCAAATAAAAACTCAAAACATATCAAAATCACTTATAATTGTATATAACTTCTCATAAGATATTTAATGGTGGTGGTTTTATATTTGTTGGAGTTATTGTGTGAAAGTTAGGTTTTGGGCCCTCATAGTACATTCTACCAATTACAATATTCAATTTATTCATTATTTATTATTTTTACAAATTCTTATTTTTATAATTTTGTAAATAGTTATAACACATTTGCATATTAAAATTAGAATAAAATCAAAAAGAAAATGAAAAATGAAAAAGTTTATGTAATTATATAGGCAAAACACCTATGATTATACATGTATATAAATAAAAGGGGAAACTTATTCTTTAATTCTTTATTCCTTTATCATTTTATAATACTCTAAATATTATTTATATTTTATTAAAAATACAAAATTAAAAGAAAACTCAACAAATACATTAAAATCAAAAGAAGTACATAAATCATAGGTAAAATACCTATAAATAGACCTATATAATATACTTACCTATTTATTTAAGTGAACAAATTACATCATAAAAATAAAATAAAAATATATTTATACTCATAAAAATAAGTTATAAATATATAAAATAATAAAATGAAATAATAATATAAAATGTACAAAATAAAAATGGAAATTTACAAACCACAGATGAATATACCTTTAAATGCACTAATAAAAATTAACTACTAATAAATAAAGCCAGAAAAATAAATAAAAATCATAATAAAATACTACATAAAATAATAAACATTTTTATTGTATATCAAAAAATACTAAAATCATTTATTATTTTTACTTAATTATTTCCAATTAAATCTGATATTTTGTCTTTTAGCAGGCTCGTGTGGCCTAATAGGAAGCCAGGGACTGTTGTCAATCAACTTGCCCTGCGCTTCTGACTTATGTCAGAACTGTCTACTCCCCCAACTTTCGCCCTTATTCTCGGTTGATCTATCGATCAATCGGCCTTGCTTCCTTCAGAGAAAATCATCATGGACCATCCATGATCCACGCCAGATCATTGTATAATATGTATATAACTCTGATTCATCGATTTAGGCCAGTCAATAAGGGTGTGTCAAAAAGTCTATAAATAAAACCCTCGGGTCTCCTTCCAATTTCAGCTCCATATAGACTCAAATTGAAACAAACTCACTTCCATTATACTCTAAATTAAATTATCTTTCAAATGGTTGTGGCTTCATGATTTTTGGAGTTACGGTTAAAAAGTCATTTTTCTGGGGTGTTTTGTGCAGTTTTACCACTTACATATTGTATATTTATTCATATTTATTTTTTATGCATAATGTACATAATTTTAAATATTATTTTCATTAAAAATAAAATAACAAAATATAAATTATAAATTATAAAAATTTATTATTTAAAAAAAATCCTTATTTGTACATATGTATATTGTGGTATAAGTATGTAATATTTGTATACAACTAATTTTCCTATATAAAAATCACCAAAAAATTATATATCTAACATTAGTTAATTAATTAATTTAATTACAAATTTGTATTTAGATTTAATTATTTAATTCATTATTTGATTAAAAACATGCCTTGTATATAAGATATTATTCTATACCATTAATTGCCACCATTAAAGTATTTAATTAATTTCTATAAATTAATTATTTTATTTAATTAATTTAATTCCGAATTTCGTAATTAATTAATTACTTAATTAATTTAGTTAACCAATAAAACCTTCCTTATTTTTAGATACTTTCCATTTTGATTTTCATCTTCTTTTTAATGGGCTCCTCCTCCTTCGTTATTCGGGGATCAATCTTTGGTGGAGAGGAGCCCAATCTCCGAGAGTTATCTTGTTGAAGAAGGATGCCCAGCCTTCGAGCCGTCCGGTGATAGCGTGTCGACCCTCGTCTAGGCCATCACGGCGTATCCGATCCCGAGGTGAGATCCAATTTTATTTTCTATCTTTCATTTAGATTAATTCTAGGTGTAGTTTGTAGTGTTAAATCTTAGCTAATTTTCCACCACAACTCGATTCTGCATCCTATCCGATCACCACATTCATCTTCATAATCTCTCTATTTCCATTTCTATCTCATGTGATCTTCCACCATCAGTCACGCACGGTGACCGGAGACACGGATCTATCTTCCGTCTCGCCAAGATCCACAACCGCTCACGCACTCTATTTTGTTGATAAATAAATATAAAGAATAAAAAAGAACATATAATTGTTTTTATCTCTCACATTTGTTTTGCAGGAAAAATAAAAAAATAAAAAATATATAAAATTATTATTTCATCTTTGCTTATGATTTCGGTTATGTTAAAAAAATTAAAAAAATTATTTATTGTTGTTTACATATAAAATAAAAAATTTAAAAAAACAAAAAACAAAAAAAAACAGGTTCCATGCCTGTGACTCGCCACGAGCGGCCTCACCACCGCACCGTTGCGGTTCCACGCCCATCGCGCGGCCATCCGTCTCCACCATCAGCTGCGTGGCCCCTTCTGCTCCTCTGCGCCCAGCGGCACCAATCTGCTCCAGCGACACGCATCCACCGAGCCTCCGTCGCGGTGAGTCAATGTCGCCTCCCTCGTACGGATCTCTTTCCATGTGACGTGGCCCTCCACCTCATGCCTCCCGCGCCCATTCCAGTGAAGCGCCCCCAGTGCTGCCCGCGTGAGCTCCCAACGGTGCCCTAGCGGCACAGTTCCCCCTGCTTGCCACCTCGTCGTTGACACCAGTCGTAGGCCCTGTGCCCAGCGCGTTGCCATCCTCCAACCACCTACCACAACCGCGTGGCCTGTGTCACCGCAACACCATGCCCTGTCCGCGGCCATCCCCGCCCGACCGCATTGTAGCGCCCTTCCAGATCGACACCGCCGCCCGCAGCCTGCTCCTTCACCACGCCACCTCCCTTGGCGCTCTCCTTCTCGCGGTGCACTTCAGCCTCCAAGCTGCAACCGCCAACCGTACGGTAGCCTCTCGTGAATGCCCTTCCACCTCCGTCGAACCCCCCGAACACCGACGTTGTGCGCCTCCAGCGGGCAGCACTCGCGTCCCTGCACCAGGCTGTGGCACAACTCCGCCTCCACCCGCTCTTCGCTGAAGCTCGCACGGCGGCGCTTGGCTGCCCCCTCTAGATCTGATCTGCCATCGGGCGACGGCCCCTCGCTGCCTCCTCGTTTTAAAGAGGGAACGAAAAGACCAAACCCTAAGGGGTTTTGGAATTGAATATTAGGTAAATTGCAGCGTAACCCTTGAAATTTCTATATTTGCAATAAAACCCCCACTCCAGAAGTCACGTGCTTTGCACATTTTTATTTGAGTAATTTGCGAACTATTTCATGTTGTTTATTATTATTATATTCTCTGCAAAAACTTTAAGCAAAATAATTTAAGGCCATGTGTTTCCAGACATTAAATTTGTCTGCTCTCCTTGATGAAATAAATGATTTTATTGCTTTAAAAATTTTGTAAAAATTTGTGTAGGCTCCTGCTATGTGCTTTATCATTGTACAAAATTTTCATTGCATTTTGTTGATATTTGATATTTTAAAAATTCAAAAACAATGTCTCTTTGTTTTCCCGAAACTGAAAAAATCATAAAAACTCCAGAATTTTCCGAAAAAATCTAAAAAACTTGTGTAGGTGTATTTTACTATCCTTTAATTATGTCCAATTTTCGTACATAGATCATTTATAAAACTCCAAAAAAGTACGAAAAACTAAAAAACTTAAAACAATTGTATAAAATTCTATAAAAATCCAAAAAAATCAGATTTTAGTCTTTTTTGTAGATAATTATTTCCATTTTAGCATAAAAACAAAATTCCAAGAGTTTTTGGTACTTAAAGTATTTTTAATTACAAAATACTCTTGGTTGTGCATTGTTTTCCCTATCTTCCACTGTTTGATTTTTATAAAATCATAAAAACATCAGAAAAAATCAAAAAAATTACCAAAAACATTTTAAAACCTTTTAGACACAAAAACATTTTTTCCATAATTTTCTGAGCATTTTTTTATATTCTGAAAATTGCAAAAAAGTGTGGTGTTGTGTGTTTTTATTCATTTGTGCAAATTGGAATTGTTCTTCATTTGAAAATAAAAAAATTCAAAATTCAAAAAACCACTAAAAAATTATCTTGGAACTTTGACTACTTAGTTTTTAAATCGTGCTCCTTGTGTTCGACCCCGGTCGCTATACCAGGTAAATTTAATAGTGAAGACCGCTTGCATTTCATTGATTGGTTTTACTCTTAAGTGATTGATAAATATTTTTTTTCTCGTTGAGTTAGCTGATTAATTGGGGTCGCAACGACCATTGACATATTTGCATACTTAACCCTAGTTGATCGGTCGCTCATCACCCTGCTGGGGAGGCACGACGAGGGTAGTCAGGTTTTTAATTTGACCTGCTATTCTTGGTTGTACATTTTTGTTCATATTTTTATACATTCTTTAATTGTTCATATTCATTGTGTTCATACAAATTTATTTTTCTTGCTCATATTTTTATACTTTTGTCTCTTACACATTCTTTCTTTCCTCTTTCTTGCGAGGGTCCGATGAGTTGGAGTGGCTTTCTTAGGAGCGTTGGTGCACTCTACTGAAGTGGAGGCGGCTTGATTCTTCTCGAAGCTGCAGGAGAGCGCATGAGGAGGAGAAAATTTGAGAGAAACCATCATTTGAAGCATAGATAATTTCTTATTTGTTTTAGCATTTTAGTTATTCAAAAACTATTGTAAAAAGGACATTATATACCATTTTCGAGGTTTGTTTCACCATGTGTCGGTGCATTTGGGGGACCTAACCGATGTTTTCTTGATGTTTTTATTATTTTATTGTTTTTATTTTTATTTGTTTTTTGCAGATTTGTGTTTTCCGACTTTATTTTATTTTGTTTTCTGTGAGTGAAGTCCCTAGACTTAGGTTTTATTTGGTTGAGCTAGGTAGTTATTAGGTCGAAAACCCTAAAAGAATATCTGTTCATATAGATCATTTGGACTTAGGCAAATAATTATTTAAATCTTCCCGAATAGAAATTACTGCTTAGGAAGGTTCTCGCTTACATTTGCATATAGTTTAGTTTTATTTTTATACATGGATCATATTGCATGTAGAGTACTAGAGACAGGTACACACCTCTATCTCTAGCATTTGCATTTTATATGCATTGGCTTTTTCATTTTCCTTCCTCTATTTTTGTGGATATATGAATAAAGAAAATTGGAAAATTCTTTAGATGTGTTTTTCAAAATATCAAAAAAGGTGAAAATTGAAAATTTTAAAATTAGGACTGCTAATATCACTTGGACTATTAAAATTAAACGTAATTGATTCGCACCAATGTTTTGGGAGAGCAAACCCCTCATTGTATTCGTATTCACTTGCTCACATGCACACTAAGGTTAGTGCCCAATCCCATCAGCCAACCTATGTGTTTGTACAACTTGTGTTTAATCACCTAACTTTAAAATGGACAAGATTAACGACCGATCTTTAACGGTCATCACCGAGTTGAGTAAGTGAATTGGGGGTTTGCATTTTGTTTGTATGCCATTGGTTTTGAGTTGGTTACGTTCATTTTCTCAATATCATTAGCAATCACTAAAAAATCAAATAAAAAATCATCATAACTCATTTTTCCCTCCCTCCACCCTTCACTTTGAGGATCAAATACTGTCCAACATTTCTCAAGAACAGAACCCTTCACACTGGAAGGTCAATGATCTCTTTGATCTTGACCCAGATATCTTTGAGCCTTATGATCCATTGGACGGTTTTCCTTTTACTTCGAGAGAGAACCTGTTATTTGAATATAATCATTCATTCTCTCCCTCGAATTATCCTAATTTATTACATCTCCCCTAGGGTTATCTGCGGGCGGTGTGTACTCTGTACTCGGTTTCACTCCTTGGTTGTGCATCTGAGTTGTCGGATCACGAGATCGAGTCTTTTAATTATTCTTAGTTTTCTAATTCTTCCGATACTTCTGAGCTTTCTATGTTTAATATTTCTTCTCTCCTTGCTCGCAAGGATGAGCCAATCCTTGAGTTATTCGATGATATACCTGATATCTCTTCATCACATGCATCGATATATGCTCTCTCATTGAGTCTCTTGATCTTGACCTTCCATACATTTTTGAGACAGTGATTGACGTGGAGGATACCATGACAGGTCCTTCCTTCTCCATGTTCTATTTTTTCGGCTCCAACCATTCATTCCACTCTAACCATGAGCCGAAGATTTCTTTTGTGCTACTGATGCCCAATTTTATCTACACATATCTTTACCCAATAGCAGACACATGCCTGATTGCCTATCTGGGTGTCCTCGTTCACATTTTTTACCACGTTGTTGTTCTCTCCCCGAGACAACAATGACAGTACGGTATTCCCATTACAAATGTCATCTTGAACAATGATACTTCATTGTCCTAGCCTTTGTGCCCAGGTAGGGGCGTAAACTCTAGCGCTTGTTGAGAGGTACCTTAACAATGTCTACCTTGTATATATGTGTTTATCTCGGTTTAATCCTTCTTCCGTTTATCATTCACCTCTTTTTGTGTATATATATATGCTACAATTAGGATGTACTCTATCCTAAGTATAGAGGGGGTGAATGATTCGAGTTGTTCATATTCGTCTTGTTCATCACTCCTGATGTTGCTTATACTTAGGTATACTCTACCCTAAGTATAAGGGGGAGTGATATTGTTCATATCATCTCTTTGTGTTTTTATTCTTCTGATCTCTCAATTGTCCCTAAACTTGTTGATATTCTATACTTAGGGCTATTCTACCCTAAGTATAGGGAGGCAAGTCGAGCCATTGAGTTTGTACATTCTTCATCGGTTTTTCCCTTTTATACAATCTTTTGTACTTAGGAATACTTGATCCTAAGTATAGGGGGGATCACCGACTTTTACTCTTTTCATCTTTTCTTTGAGTCATTGTAGTATGGGAGTCTTTTCACTTTTCTATACTTAGCACGAGTTATGTCTTCCTTTGCCGCTCTTTGAACACTATGAGGACATAGTTCGAGCTAAGTATAGGGGGTGTCGTATATATTGTATATATACTTTATACATAACTCGTATTTAAAAAAATATTGTTATTTTTGGGATATGTATATAAATGCGTAAAATCCATGTGTGTATATAAGGCGCAAAAAAAAACAAACAAAACAAACAAAAAATAAAAAAATATCCTATTATGAAAAAATGTATTTAATTCATGTATATAATTGTATATATTTTACTAACCCTTTTTTCCTTAAAAAATCCCTAAAAACTACAAAACCAAAAATCTATAAAAATTTACATAATTAAAATTTCAAAAATGACTCTTTTTACATGTGCACATTTTTTCCAAAAGACCATAAAAGGTTCAAGATTAGAAAATTGTTTCAAAAAAAAGATTTCGCTTTATTTTCTTTGCATTGTACATATTTTCTTGTATTGCATGTACATTTTTCAAGATATTATTGACATTTAAACTAAGTCTTGAATAAAATTGAAGAATGGAGCTTAGTTGGACCTTAATCCACTTAATTCCAGAGGACCATTATAAAAATGGAATTAAGACTTCTCAGGTCCTAGCGATTTAATTCTTTGAGTCCATAAGACTATGTTCACATGTCATCTTGATTAGTCTAAGTAGAATATTTAACAACACACGCATGATTCTTCTAGACCTTGGCTTATCTTGGACAAGCACTCTACACGTAGCTCTTCATGGAAGAGGTAGTGAGGAAGTAGAATCTTTTGGCATGGGGTAGCACATAGGTATGTAACAACTAGTGGGAATATCAGTCTTCCTCTAGGGAGGGTAGTGCATCTCAATCTGATCTAGTAGCATTGAGGTCTAAAGATAGGATATTGTGGGGTTGCAATAATGATTCAAGAGAGGGATAGTCTACTAGCTCAAGAGGAAAAACTCCTTATATACATGATGCACCTAGTATATATTTTCAAAAAAGGAAAAAAAGAAAAAATGTAGAATCTCCAAAAGTGGACAGGCCTGATTGAAAAGTAAAATGCATGTTGGAGTGTATATACAATTATAAAAAAAATAATAAGAGCTTCAAAGTCAAATTTTTGTAAGCTTGCAGCTGGATGACTTGGCTACACTAGTCATGCATGCAAGGATAGGTAACTACACTGGTTACTGTCCATTATTTTCTCCATTTCCTCTTCTTGAGCTGGTTGTACTTGAACTTAGAAGGGTATATCCCCGCTCCTCGAGGAAAGAGTTGCTAGACCAGGGTACTAGAGTTACCTTGTTGACAGAGGTTGTTTCTTTGCTACTTTTGAGATGGGGAGCTTTATTTCACTTACACCGTACAAGTAAAGATTCATAGTCATCAGACTTTGTGTATGTAGACTTGTTCTGACCTAACTGTTGAAGAGACCTGAATAGGAGTCTTGTGGAACTTGAAGGCTGTTAGATTATAATTCCATTTCCCATTAAGGTTCCACCACACTAATAATCCAAAGGTTCCATATACTACAACTTTATGAAGATAAGTTTAATATTCAATGTTGTCCTAATTTCTTTATTTTCCTTTCTTTTTATTTTTTTCACTTATTCTTTCAAATAAGTGTTTTCTAAGGGACTAGCAAAGGTAAAGCATATGGGGTTGATGTATCTGCATTTCGTCATCTTTATTCATTTATTTTAGCTTAAAATTCCTTATAAAACACATGTATATATTCATAAATCCATATTTTTACTAACCTTCATCTGTGTGTAAATGTTGATTACTATTTTAACCTAAAATAAATAAAGAAAGAAATAAAAGAAAAATAAAGAAAATAAAAAGATTGTATATATGTAATAGATATAGGCTCACCCAAACCCCAAGAAAAGGTCAAGACTTGACCTGATCGACCAGGAATAAAGTAAGGGGATATAGTTTCTTTAATAAAAAAAATGCTTGTAAATACTTTTCATTTATTCAATATATATATATTTGTATAAAACTTACACTATTTTATTTGTCCATAAATTAACCTCAAATTAAAAAATTTTCTTAACAAAAGTTGTAAATAAAAATATTTACTCATAATAAAAATGTTTGCAAAATAAAATCATGTACAGAATAAAAGTAACCACTCGGAAAAAGTCGTAAAGAGATAATTGAAAAACCAATTCTGGATCCATATGAACTTGAATTTAATCAAACTCACTTACATTGTATTCTAAATTAAATTATCGTTAAAATGGCAGTGGTTTCATAATTTTTGGAGTTACTGTTTGAAAGATTTTTTGATGTGGTTTTTGCAATTTTACCATTTATTTATTGTATATATTTATCCACTTTTATTTTTTATACATATTGTATTTGTAAATAATTGTAAATATTTTTTAATAATTATTTAAAATAAAAATATAAATTAAAAAATTAGAAAAACATAAAATAAACTAATTTCTTTATTTAATTATGTATATAATGTACCATATGTATATAGTATATGTATAAATTTGATTTCCTTAAATAACACTCAATAAAAAATAAATAATTAACATTTATTATTTAATTTAATAAAATGAAAATAATTTAATTTAATTAATTAATTATGTAAATAATTCCACCACTAACTTCCTTGCTTATTTTCTCTCCATTCAAATTTTAAAATTCAATTTCATATTTTTTCTATTTAACTGACTCCTTCTCCCTCATTTCTCTTTGATAGATCATTTGGTGAGAGGAGCCTATTCTCCAAGAACCATCTTATCATAGAGAGGAGCCCAGCTTCTGAGTCGTCCGGTGATAGCAAGTCGGTCCTCGTCGAGGCCATCATGGCATTATCCGCTCCCATTCGGTGAGATCCATTTTTCCTTGTTTTTAATCTAGGTTAATCGTAGTTTAATTTTTGCATTTTTAATTTCGTTGTCATTTTTTATTATGGATCTTAGTTAATCATTTTTAATCAATCACTTCGATTTGATCCGAATCCGATCTGATCTTCTATCTCATTTTCTCTATCTCATCGATTCACGTTCTACCTCACGCAACCACACACCTCCAGCCATGCACTGTGGTCGAAGATCTGGATCCATCTGTCTACTTAGCCAGATCTATTTTTCTGTTCACATAATTTGTCAAATAATTTTTGACTGAGCCGTCATGCTCGAGTCGGAGTTGTTTTTTATTTCAGTTACAGGATTTCAAAAAATAATACAAAAAAATTGCAGTTTCTATTTCTAAATATAAAAACAAATTCATGTTTTTGTTTTTACAATTATAAAAAAAATAAAAAAAATTAGGGGTGGTAGCACTCCAGTCGTCGCCGCCCATCTCCCTCGTTGGTTGCCCGCTCCTTATATCGGCCATCTGCCTCCACCATCAGAGTCGATCGTCGTTCAAGCTCGGCCGACACATGAGCCCCGCACCAGTGGATCATCCACCGCCCGAAACCTCCCTTCCATTGACCATCGCTCCACGTCACACGTCGATCGCGTCTACCACCTAGCTACATCGCCAAAGGCGTGTGTCGCCACATCGATCGAGGCCTCAGCAACGAGTCACCAATCGTGCTCCCTCACGTGATCCCCATCCCCGTAGCCGACCGCTGCATGGAGCCCATCACCCGAAGGATACCATCACCCCCCAACACGTGCCAGGAGCTCCTATCCGTCGTTCAACCACTTACGAGCAACACCACTCGTTGTCGCCCTCCTGCATCTGAATTACCTCCACAACGAGTCATCAGTCGTGCTCCCTCACGTGATCCCTGTCCACGCTGCTGGCTGTTGTGAAAAGCATGATTCCCGATGCTCATTGTCGCCCCCCAACCCGTGTCAGAAGCTCCACCTCCGCCTGCCTCGAACCGTGCGCTCGTCGTTGCCTAGTGCGAGAGGAGGGGCGGTGCCCGCCCGCTTTCCTTTTAGCATGTGGAACAAGAAGAGCAGAAAGCCCCAATTTGAAAGCCCTATTTTTATATAAAATTACAATCATTCCCTCCAAAATTTTCTAAAATGGAGAGAAGCCCTTGCCTCCTTCAAGTCATTTGTTTTGCATGCCTATTTTGGGTAATTTGAAGTTTCCACCCTTATTTTATTTCTTGTTAGTTTTTCATTCATAAACAATAAATATTTACATCTCAGGCGATGTTAATCCATACTCTAAATTGCATGCAATTCTTGTTGAAAAAAATAGCATGTATGATAAATAAATTCTGAAAAAAAATGTTACATTCCTGTCGTGTCTTAATTCGAAGTATAATTTTCTCATTACATGTTATCATCATTTGTTATTATTAAAAAATCAAAAACATTGCATTTTTCAATTTTTGAAATTTGAAAAATCACAAAAATTCTAATATTGCATGAAAATTCCTAAAAAAATAAATTAGTTTATTTTTTCATTTTATTTTTATGCAAATTTCACGCATTAATTATTTTTAAAACCTACAAAAATGCAAAATATCAAAAATCAAATAAAATTATTGAAAATTGTAGGAAAATCCAAAAATATTGATTCCACTTCATGTTTGTAGATAATTTGTCATAGTTTTTAGGAGAAATAATTCAGTAATTTTTTATTTAGTTTGATATTTTTAAATTTCAAAATAGTCTTGTTTATTCACGGTTTATCTATTCCATATTTTTATTCATTTTGAAAATCTTAAAAAACTGAAAAAATCTCTGAAAATTACAAAAATAGTAAAAAATCATCAAAACACAATAATATTTTATCTATGCATTTTTTATCATTTTGTCATATTTGAACAATCCAAAAAATGCATTTTTTATGTATAAATTTGTTTTGAAAATTTAGAATTTCTAAAACTAAAACCAAAAAAATTTGAATATCAGAAAATAAAATATATAAAAATATAAAAATAATATAAAAATAAAAAGATAAAAAATCTTCAAAAATTAAATAGTTAGGATTTGAATTTCCTTTTTCTTTTAATTGATTTTTCAATTATTTAAATAACCCTCGTGATTTGTAGCTTCCCTGAGTTCGATCTTGTTGCTATACAGGTAAATTAAATAGCAATAATTCTTGCTACATTTTTGTATTAATTTTGGCTTGAGAATAATCAAAAAAAATTATTGAGGGATTCTTTGGGTTGTAACGATAATCGCACATTTATTTTCATAAAAAATATGAAAATCTCAACTATCAGTCGCCTCTCGGCATGTCTCCCTACTGCCTAGTCTATGGCGAGCCTTGCCACTTGCCAGTGGAATTAATTCACAAATCATTGTGGGCATTGAACATGTGCAACCATGATTCCGAGCGAGCTGGAAAGAATCAAAAAGTTGATCAAAATCATTTGCTAGAGTTTCGAGACTATGCATATGATAACAGCCTTATGTACAAAGAGGAAGTCAAAAAATGGCATGACAAGCATATCCACAGGAAGGCTTTCGAACCTGGGCATAAGATGTGGTTATTTGATGCAAAGTTGAAGATTTTTGGAGGCAAGATAAAGAGAAAATGGAATGGCACATTCATTGTAAAGATTGTACGTGACAACGGAAGCCTTCTCATATCAAAATTGTTTCCTGACGCACAACCCTTTGTAGGCAATGGACAATTACTGAAGCCATATTTAGAACATGACACATTCTTGTCCATTGTCAATTCTATCGAGGTCATATTTCAAGATGAGCTCACAGAGGCTAATGGATTAGACATTTGAGCAGAAAAATCACAAAAAGATTTGTTGTTTCTTCTTTTCTTATTTTCCTTTTCATTTTTCTAATTCTTCCGAAAAGGTGGTCATCCCTTTCATCACTGACATACTTAGGATATACTTTGTCCTAGGTATAGGGGGTGATCACCCGAGTTGTTCATTTCTTGATCCCTCACATGTCCCCTCAACTCTTGATATTTTGTCTATACTTAAGGATATTTTACCCTAAGTATACATGGGGACAGGTCGAGACGATGATTTCGTACATTTCCACCCTTCATCCTCGTTGTCCTGTGTACGGTCCGTTATACATAGGATTATTTCATCTTAAGTATAGGGAGGACGGTCAACTTCTCATTTGTTGATTCTTTAGTCGTTTCTATATTTAGTATGAGTTATGTCTCCATTTTTCTCTCTGATCTATGAGTATATAGCTCAAGCTAAGTATAGGGGTTTGCATATATGTTGCATATACTTTAGTCATAACTAGTACTTTTGTTTTCTCCAATAATATGGCTAATTCGTACAACACAAAATAATTTATTTAAAATGCTTCTAATAAATTGGTTAAAAATGTTGTGCAAAATGATTTGAAAAATGGTTGAAAATTATTTGAAAATCTTTTGAAAATGGATTGGAAAACTTTTGCAAAATGTTTTCAAACCTTTGTAAAAAATTCAAAAATTCCTTTTATTTATGTAAATAAATTCTTTTGAAAACCTGTTTGCAAATGATTTGAAAAATGATTGCAAACTTCTTTTGAAAATTTTATATATACCGTTTGGGAAATATTTGCAAAATGATTTTCAATTTTTGTAAAATATTATAAAAAAGTAGTTTTCAAAAACATTTGCAAAGATAGGTTTTTAAAATGCTTGCAAAATTATTTTCAAATGTTTTGAGAACCTTGTGGACATAACAAATCAAATAAAAAGTCTTATAAAGTATAGAAATCTTATAAATACTCACTAACACTCAACTTGTAAAAGCCCTTGTATAGAGTACACCTTCATTACCATCCTTGTAAATATAGATGCCTTCCTATGTAAATAACTGTACATATTCCTTTCACTACTCTTATTCAAAAAACCTTAAAATTTTGCAAAATTCAAAACTCCAAAAATATTTGCAAAAAAATTTCAAAAACCTACTTAAAAGGTTGCAAAACTTTTTAAAAAAACCATAAAATTTTCAAAATGGAAAAATGCACCACAAAAATATTCTATTTGCATTGTATGTAGCATTTTGCATTTTTCGGATTGATGTTGAGAATTGAACTAGTCTAAGTAAAATTTGAAGATTGGAGCTTGGATGGACCTTGACCCACTTAATCACAAGAATCTTATTATATACTTGTACATAATACATAGGTATATTATACATGTATATAATAATATATATTGTATATATATTAATTTATTTTATAAAAATAATTAAAAATCACAGAAAAATACTTTGAAAAATATTAAACATTTTTATTTTTTTACACTTTTTACTTTAAATTCATTTGTTATTTTTTATTGATTTTTTATTTATTTTGTATATTCCAATTTTCTGATTGGTCTTGGAGTTTTTGTTGACTCCAGTCAACGCCTCCTCCCAGCCCGAGTAGGATCATTGCCTTCTCGTGGGAGCTCCTTCTCTGACTTTTCCCACTCGATTCTGAGCCCCTCTTGCCTCAAAATCCGGTCTCGAGATTCCTCGGATAACCGAGATTCTCGTGGATCCCTTACAACATCCAGATCCCCATAGGGTTCCGTGCGCCATGCCAATCTTTCTGGACCCTTGCTTCCCCTATATAATCTCGTCTCCGCCTCCACAGCTGGGTAGCCCGTCCCTTATGACCCCTTTCTTCCCTAAACCCCTTCAGTAGAATGACAGATGCTCAAGGGATCATTTAGGTTCGCATACAGGTGTGTGTCCACTTGTAGCTCATCGCATCGCCAGACTTCCACCGCGAGCAGCCTCTCTCGCCTGCCGCAGCAGATCGAGGCCATCACTCTAACGTCCACCTTTTCCTGGAGCTTCCGATCTCATTGGTAGCTTCAAGTACTCCTCTTATCCTTCGCATTGCCCTATTCGATCCATCCCATCATTTTGCGTCGTCTCGCGTTCCCTTGCTCCGACCAACTGGTCGAAGCTTCATTTCACCCACACACCCGCTCTGATCAATACACCAACTTGCCCCGCATCTCTTTCCACAACCTGATCATCCTTAGACTCACTCGTTCGGGTAGGATTAAGGTTGAGACCTCCTTCTCTCACTATCGACGGAGGTCGACTACCATCCCCAGTTGTTTCTCCTACATCCTTAAGCAATAACCTTGACCGGAGCTACGTCCCAGAGTCACCCTTCCATTTGTAGGTGCGAGCATACGTGGAGCAGCTCCAGGTCGCGCTACCCTCCATGACCATCTAACTGTTGTCGACCTCATTGGAGTCCTCCACCAGACGTGGAATACTTCCATGATCGTGTTGAGCCTTTCCACTGCTTCATAAGGGTTGTGGATCGTTGTCCACGCTCAAGTGAAGCTCGCCAGGAAGGAGTTATGCCATCATCATCAGCCATCGTTTGATGGGGCCGCCTTCGTCCAGATCGCATCTCCACCATCCATCCACTCCCCTTTTGTCAGAGGTGTCAGATGCACGATTAACGGCCATCAAGGCCGACATTCCCTGCACCGTCTGATTTCACCATACGTGATCAGATCCGTACACCTACTTCACGTGCTTGCACCGTCATATCTTGAGTGGAGCATATCAGATACGTCAGCTATCGCCTTCAGGAGAGCCCGCTGTGTGTCCCCACGTGCCTTGCACACGCCTACAATGGTATATTTCCCATTCACCCTCGCATGTTTGTGCTTTCCTGTTTAGTCCATTAAATAAAATTGTAATTAAAACTTTTTACAGTTTGGACCTTGTATTTATGGATATTTGCATTTGAGTCCCTCTCAGTTTGTAGCACGTGCTGTCCCATGTGACTTTTGGGTTGTTTGCACTGTATGCCCGACACTTTTCATATGTTCTGAATCGAATTGCATGTTTCTAGTATTTGCACCTATAACCCTATGAGTCTGGATCATGTGTTGTGTGTGTGCTTGCTTGGACTTTTTGCAATCCCAGCCCTAGACTTTTTAACTCTGTTATTATTTGGGCCAGAGATTCTTTTTAATTGCATTTTGGTCCATGTAAATTGTGCTTAATGACTTAATGTATTTTGGACTTAATAAATATTAAATTAATTCAAAGAATTGAGTAAAAATTACCATTAGCTCGTGTTGATGTGCAGTATTTGTTGTGATTTTCTTGAGTTTATTTGATTGCATTTCTCAATTTTAAAAATTCAAAAACCCTTTAAAAACATCCCTATTTAGCTTAGAAAAATCATAAAAATTCGAAAAATACTTTAAAAATTCTACAAAGTCATTATAGTTACCACTTTGTGTGTTTTATTTACTATATTAGTTTTGTTCGAAATTTCCTTTAAAATCCCTAAAAATAGCACAATACCTAAACACTTATAAAAATTATATAAAATCATACAAAAATCCAAAAATTGTGTTTACAGTTCCTATTTGTATACTTTTATATCTTTTTCTCATAAAATTGTAGTCCAGGACCTTGGGCACTTAAAGTATTTTTAAATTGAAATTTAGTCCTAGCTGTTCACTGTTTGTATTTTTTAGCACCTTTTGATTTTTATAAAATTATAAAAACATTTGCAAAACCCCAGAAAATTAACCAAAACATTTCAAAACTTTAAAAACCCAAAAATATTTTTATCCTAATTTTCTGAGTATTTCTAGCAATAAAGAAAATTCCCAAAAGATTTGTGTGTTGTTTGGTTTTATTGGTTGTTGATTTTATTTCCTTATTAAAAATAAAAAATTGCAAAATTAAAAACCACTAAAATGTTTTATTTTATTTCTGAGATCTGACTACTTCGTAGGTTTTTCATGCTCCTTGTGTTCGACCCTAGATTGCTATACCAGGTAAAATAAATAGCGAACCGCTTACATATGCTTGATTGTTTTTTATCTGTTTTGAGCGGTTATTTCTTCTTGTTGAGCCTGGATTGTTGATTGGGGTCACAACGACCTCTATTTTTCTGTGATACTTAACCCTAGTCAATAAAGCGCTCATCAGAATGGCACTATTGTCGGGGAGCACGGCTTAGTAGTCATTTTTGAACCGGCCGATGATGCTTCAGCTTTTTATTGGAGGAGACCGCACTGGAGAGGAGCAGGAGCGAGGAGAGAGTAGCTATAGTCTATATATTAGATTTATTTTTCTATAGAACGCTGATTATTGTAATATTTGTGGACTTGGACTCTCTTTGGACTTATACTCATCGAGGTATGTTTCACCAAGTACCAGTGTACTCGGAGGACCTCACTACGTTTTTCGTGTTTTGTTTTGTCGTCTTTTATTTTCTTTTGATTCTCGAGGATTTAGCCCCTAGACTTATGACTTTTGTTGATTGTGACGTAATTAGCTAAGGCCCCACACCTAATTTCTCATTATGTTCCTATAGAACGTAATTGGACCTAGCAAATAACCAATAAAAAAGCTAACCTAATCGATTGAGAGGTCATGTACTTCTAGAGATTGTATACAGCGCTGGCAGGATCCGTTGTGGTGGACACCGATCAATATCTAAGACCGGACTCAGGCTTCTTACTTTCGACTTCCTCCCATGTTTTATTGGACTCAAAATAAACTAGAAAATCGAAAAATTCATTAGGCGTTATTATTTAGAAAGATACATAAAAAGTGAAAACAAAATAAAATTGGGACTACTAATATACCCTTGACCCTAAAATACACCTCATCTAAAAATCTTTATTTTGGGGAGAGTCAACCCCTCGTTGGTTGATTTATCTGTAGCGAGAGAGTGACCCGCACACTAGGTAGTACCATACTTGAACTCATTTCAGACTACTGGTCTTGAGGTTATTGTTCTCCAGTGATGATTTCACCGGGTAGCCGGTAAGCGGTCTGGGACATCTTTAGAAGATTGAGCAGATCGAGTAGCTGGGAAACAGTCCGCACCCATACTGGCTGGGAAAAATTAATTGTGAGATTGGGCTAGTCTCCTTAGAGCATCGGGTTCCCAACAGATCGCTTAGTCGCTCTGATAGATTGATTGACCACTTAAATAAAATTGACAAGATTAAAGACCGATCTCTCACGGTCATCATCTTGAGTGTTGAGTAGGTGAATTGGAGGTTTGATTTCTGATCATGTTTGCATTCCAGATCTCATCATCATAAATCCCCACATCACGATGATGGGAAGGAGATCTCTTAGGCTTCCTTTGACAGGATCGCTTTCGAGCACTCCTTTCCATTCATCTAGGGCAGTTTCAGAGAGCCCCGACCAGCTCTCTAAACTTGAGTTCGCTACCACCCTGATCCCCCTCGACCACCCTTCTTCTATTCCTGCGTACTAGAGCAGAGGCCAGCACATTTATACGTTCATTTGACAGCACCTGAGTTGGGGTCTTTTGTCTTTGTAGAGACCCGAGAGATGGCCAGCAGTGAGAGATGCACCAATGAGCAGCTGTAGGGATCACTGTACGTACCTGACCAAGCCGCCATCAACAACACACTCTTAGCCTCCCTAGAGATGATGCAGTGCCAGATTAGAGACCAAGGAGCATTCATGGCAGATGTGCATCGAGAGCTGACGGAGATGAGAGCTGCCAGAGGAGAGCCATAGAGACCAGCCAGTGGAGAAATACCAGCAACTGGAGGAGACGGACGTCCAGATAATCAGCCAGAGCTGAGGCCACCATGCACGATAAGGCAGTTGCACAATCCCGGTGCAACTCTCACCCACCGTTGGATTCAGCTCCCAGAGATCTTGGATGATTTTGAGCTTCGCCCCCAAACTATTCAGCTTCTACCCAAGTTCCATGGGCTAGCCACCGAGGATTCGTACCTCCATCTCCAGGAGTTTGAGATGATTAGCAGTACTATCCATGACAGATTTATGGACGAGGACACGATCAATATGATCGCCTTCCCATTCTTATTAGTTGACAAAGCAACTTATTAGCTGAAGCATTTGGGGAGGTATGTCACCACCTAGGAGCAGCTCCGGACGGAGTACTTGAACAAGTACTATATACTCGATCGGACCAATACAGCAAGCGATATGATCAACAACTTTACCATGATCCCGAACGAGCAGTTTCATGAGGGTTGGGATCAATTCAGGGAGCTCATCGACCGGTGTCCACATCACGAGATATCCAAGCCCAAGCTAATCCATAGTTTCTTTTGTGTGATGATACCGGAGCTGCAGGGGCTTGTTAGCACTTCATGTGGAGGGTCCTATTTTTCCAAGGATGAGGACCAAGTCTGGGCCATCTACGAGGAGATGGCAGAGAACTACACAGTGATGTCCCAGACTAGGGTCGACACTCAGGGGAAGCCCCTCCCACAGGTCATGTCCTATCAGAGGATAGCATGGGTCGATGCAGGTCCATCTACTTTGTCGTCAGCAGCAGCACATGTTGAGTCATCAGCCGCTAACATGGAGATCAATAGTGAGAAGCTAGACCGTATTGAGATTATTGAGAAGAAGAAGTGTCAGGGCCTCACGCAGATTGACCAGTTGGCACAGACACTAAGTGACCTGAAGACTCAGATCATGTGTCTCCAGGAGGTACAGACGGCTCCACAGCCCCATCTCAGTTCATGGGCTGACCCCAGCAACAGATCCACCCAGCCTTCTGACACTTACTGCCAGGTTCATCACATCCAAGCAGAGCTGGTCCAGCAGCCGCACCATTACTCTCAGCCACCACCATCTCATGACACTCAGATAGTGGTCTATCAGCTGGATCAGCCCTTGGCAGTTCTTCCCCTTTCACCTTTCGAGTAGGAGACATTGATGGAAGTCAACAGGATTTGGTACGACCTGTACCAGCAGTAGCCCGGGATCCATCGCGATCATCCTTAGATTCATATGGTCAACCGGAGGCACCTCATCCTAGCAATAGCCTCCAGCTCAAGGCGAACAGAGCAGCCAGCAGTAGCAGCCCCATCACTTCCAGTACCAACAGTAGCAGGGTCCTCGTCCCTACCATCAGGGATAGCAGTGGAGGCGGCCACAGCAGCTTCACCAGTAGTACTGCCAGCCTCCCCCTCACTATCCGCAGACTCAGCCTCATTTCCAGCGAGTCAACCCATCCGGCTCTCATGGACCTGTCTATGAGAACCCAGCCCTTGATGACCTCGCCCGCCAACTTTCAGATCAGCAGACATCCTTCTGACGAGAGATGGATGAGTTCTGACAGGAGATGAGAAAGATCATCAAGGGTAAGGCCGCCATACCCACTCAGATCGAACCAAACCTGAACAATTTGAATAGGAAGTTTGAGACGTTATAGTTCACATAGAATACCACTCCTAGTGATACTTTGGGTGATATATCTTCCTATGTGTTTGATGATGATTTGATGACACTTTGGAGCGGTAGGATGCTAGCGGTGGCGCCTCGTCTGAGCGACAACTCCATGGAGATTCCAAAGCGCCAGACGAGGAGGATAGCGGTGTTGATGCCGCTCATGTTGTCGATGACGGTGGTGTTAATGCCACAAGCATGTTGATCCAGCCGACGGTGCTGAAGCCATTGCAATTCCAGATGCTGTCGGTGGTACTGAGGCCACCATTTTACCAGTTGCTGAGCCAGAGTGTGGTGCTGATGCCGCAAAGACAGATGTTGTGGTGGTACTGATGCCACCGTTTCTACTTCAGGTGTGTTACCATCTATTGTATTTCTGGACAGTGTTAGAAGAAACCAAAAAATGGAAAAATATTAAAGACCAAAAATATGAATAAAGGAAAGGTTTCTTCATCTTCTTCGAATCCATGTGTTTCATGATGATGATTGTATGGATTTTATCCCTTCACATACGCAGGAGCCTCTTCCTGACCCTCTTCTCTCTGGAGAGGGTCCAGTTATCCCCTTCCCTCAAGCACTCTACTTAGACCCAATTGCTAGCCAAGAGACCTGATGCAGGAGCTCCCTATGTCAGATGCCACATCCATGAGCAACGGTTCGATCGTACTCTATTTGATAGTGGCTCTTTTATTAACCTTCTTCCAGCAGCCTTACTCGATCGATTCGAGTTCGACCCTCTTCGACATAGCAGGACAGTCCTTCAGTTCGCTGATAGATCAGTCAAGAGGACTAAGGGGTTATTGAAGGTTGTAGTCGTCATAATTCAGGGCTTGAAATTCCCCGCAGACTTTGTTGTATAGGACATGAGATCCCTGAGTCTATGATAGATACCCCCATCAAACTAGGGCACCCATTCTTGGCCACAGCCAAGGCGGTATCCGACCATGGTAGTTGATCAATCTCCATTTCATCACCTTTATTCTATCATTTTGGCCTTAAAACCCTAGATAATGCATGTAAATGACATTAATTTGTACAAAATAGCATCCATTGTTTATTGCATTTATTGTGTAAATAATACTGTTTTTAATGCCAAAATTATAGAACGAAGAGAAGAAAAGAAAAAGGAATAAAATATTGAAAATATTTTATGACCCTAAACCCTGAGACCAAGTCAAGAATTGAGTTGGTCGACAAGGAATAAATTAGGGGGAGATAAGGGCCAAAGTGCAATAAAATTACCATTTATTCATTCATTATGTATGCATTTTTGACACCTATTTTATTCTTCATTATTTATTCATCAAATAAAGAAACTTTATACATAAAAGTTGTAGATAATAATGTAAATAAAAATACAAAATTGAGCTTATAAAAAATAATACGTAATGTACATTTTATACACACAATAAAAAGCAAGAAACTAAACTTCACAGACCCATATCTTTCAAATAAAAACTCAAAACATATCAAAATCACCTCTAATTGTATATAACTTCTCACGAGCTATTTAATGGTGGTGGTTTTATATTTTTTGGAGTTATTGTGTGAAAGTTAGGTTTTGGGCCCTCATAGTACATTCTACTAATTACAATATTCAATTTATTCATTATTTAATATTTTTACAAATTCTTATTTTTATAATTTTGTAAATATTAGTTATAACACATTTGCATATTAAAATTAGAATAAAATCAAAAAGAAAATGAAAAATAAAAAAAAGTTTATGTAATTATATAGGCAAAACACCTATGATTATACCTGTATATAAATAAAAGGGGAAACTTATTCTTTAATTCTTTATTCCTTTATCATTTTATAGTACTCTAAATATTATTTATATTTTATTAAAAATACAATACTAAAATAAAACTCAACAAAATACATTAAAATCAAAAGATGTACATAAAGCTTAGGTAAAATACCTGTAAATAGACCTATATAATATACTTACCTATTTATTTAAGTGACCAAATTACATCATAAAAATAAAATAAAAATATATTTATACTCATAAAAATAAGTTATAAATATATAAAATAATAAAATGAACGTAATAATATAAGATGTACAAAAAATGGAAATTTACAAACCATAGATGAATATACCTATAAATACACTAATAAAAATTAACTACTAATAAATAAAGCCAGAAAAATAAATAAAAATCATAATAAAATACTACATAAAATAATAAACATTTTTATTTTATACCTGAAAAATAATAAAATCATTTATTATTTTTAATTAATTATTTCCGATTAAATCTGCTATTTTGTCTTTTAGCAGGCTCGCGTGGCCCAATAGGAAGCCAGGGACTGTTGATCTCTGGTCAACTTCCCATGTGCTTCTGACTTCTGTCCGAACTGTCTACCCCCCAACTTTCGCCCTTTTTCTCGGTTAATCTATCGATCAATCGGACTCGCTTCCTTCAGAGAAAATCATCATGGATCATCCATCATCCACGCCAGATCATTGTACAATATGTACGTAACTCTGATTCATGGATCTAGGCCGGTCAATAAGGGTGTGTCAAAAAGTCTATAAATAAAACCCTCGGGTCTCCTTCCAATTTTGCTCACCATTAAAGCCATGGGAGCCCTCACCTTGGATCCCAATCATCTTCTCGTGACAAGAGGAGGTGGTGTGTGCTTCGGTGAAGCTCCGGGAGGTCGGGGTGCACCCACGGCCGCCGTCGTCGGCGACCCTACTCCATGGGTGTCCCTCAGGTATAAGAGCTGCTCATTTCTCATTTTTTTGCTTTATTATAGTTGTAGGTTCAATTTCCTATCATTAGTTTAGGAATTAGCTAAGTAAAGTAGTCTTGATCGATCTACTTGTACTTCGTCGAGTGGAGCTCCGGCGAGCTCCTCTGTGCGTCATCAGCGCCTTTCCTACGTATTCCCTAGTGCCTACTACATTCATGATCACCCCGTGCAACTCGCTCCCCCCAGATCCATCGTGGATCTGGAGATCTAGGTGCTCCACTCCGTCGTTTGCCAGAGCACCTCCGCCCACCTCATGTTGATAAATTCATCCACCAATAAGGCTCCCGGACCCCCCCCCCCCCCATTTTCTTGCACGTAACTCTTCTGTAGGTCTGAAAGGTCAAAGGACTCAAAATGGAGTTGATTTTCGTAGGGATGGAGGTTCTTGGAGCTCCGAACTTCATCGGGCTCGCCAAGACCATACACAGGCTCCCGGACCTCTGTGCTACCACCATTAGCTACGGACAGCCTCCTCGGATGTGCAAAGCCTCTCGCCATCAAAGAAGAACGTCGGAGGAGGGAGGAAATTGAGGACGAAGCTCGGGGAAGAAGCCCTTCTTCCCTTTTCTTCGTGGAGAGCAGATACCATCGGATTTGAGGAGGCACCCCAGTTTGAACCTCAGCCATTGGATGCTGCCCCGTCGTCATCATCAGATCGTTCCCAGGGATTTAAGCGTCACCAGCCATCAGATGTGCGCCACGTGTTCAAGTGAATCCAAGATAGTCGTCCGATCCGCGCATATATGGGGTAAATTTCGCTTTTTGTCCCAGCCTTTTTGTATTTATTATTTGGTCCTGTAAATAAAAGTTGGTTATAAAATAAGTGGACATTTTGCACTTAAGCCCATGTATTTATTTAATTTCTGTTTGGGTCCAATCCACGTCACTTCACGTGCCGTCGCACGTGAGGTGGCAAAATTGCACGTATACCACTGTGGGTTTGTGTATTTAGAAAAAGTCTAATAAATCGAATATAATGTTATATATTTTTGTATAAATTGCTGAGAGGCCCCTGAACTTTTCATATTTATATTTTGGTCCATCCTAGTGCATATCACGTTGTGTCCCACGTGATGGGGTAATTTGCAGGGCTATCTTGGCGGGTTTGTAATTATATATTAGTCTCTTAAAATTGAATTAGGGTTGTAAAATTTTGGCATTTTTGCACTTTGCACCCTGGACTTCATTTTAATTGTAGATATGCCCCTACCAGGTTGTATAATTTTGTGACTTTTATCTAATTATTAAAAATATCTAATGTGCTCCTAAAAATACAAAAAATAGGGATAATTGTTTCATGCTATGTAGTTTCACGCCTATATTTTTAATTAGCGTTATTTGCATTTTATCCATTTATTAAAATTAAAAAGGAGCCTAAATATTCCCTCCCTAAATTACAAAATACCAAAAAAATATAAAAACCTTTTGAAAAATTTCAAAAAATATATATATGGTATATTTTATAGTTATTGAGTCTAAAAAATAAAAACCCCTAAAAATAAGAAAAAGAAAATTAAAAAAATCAGAAAGCTCCAAAATCCAACAAAAAATATAAAATTTCTATAAAAAAATACCAAAAATATGTTTTTCTATTTTATAATTGTCTATATGTTATTATTTATCTTTTAAAATTTATTTGGGTAATTTTAGGACTTATTTATTATTTTTAAAACCCAAATCAATTTTAGTTTCTTTATTAATCCCATATTTGGGATATTTTTGGATAAAAATACATAAAAATTAGAAAAAAAATCCAAAAAAAATAACAACAAATTAGAAAAATATAAAAATCATAAAAATATATTATTTATTATATTTTCACTAATTTTACATATTTTTATCTCTATAGTATCTATATATAACTTATATTGTATTTATACATATACATATATATACAATTATCATATTTAAAAAAATAAAATATCAAAAAAAAGAAAATACAAAATTACAAAACCAAAAATAAAAAAAATATATAAAATTAAAAACCCACAAAAAGAATTATACAAATGAATGACTTGGTTGTACATAGATAACCGTAGGCTACCATTTTGCTCTTTGTGGTTCGACCTCTACATGCTTGCCCACTATGCATTTTATTGTAGAGAAAATAAATTTTAATTCCGCATTTTTGCCATAAATTGAATTATTCCTATTGTGGGTTGATTGTTGTATAACAGTGGATTTCATCAGAGGTCAAATCAGCGATTGTTTGTCCACCTTGTGGATTGACATGACTTTAGATCGATCTCTTCACCAGTTATCAGATGGCGCTGTTGCCGGGGAGTAATGAGCGTAGCCTATTTTCAATAGTAATTTTTTGCATAATGAGTCATCTAATTTGTTGATTCATTGTTGTGAATATATATAAATTTATTTGCAATTAATTCTTTGATTATTGTTGTAAATATTCATTGCTATTATAAATATTCATTGGTTTGAGTATTTGATTAAAAATGCTAATGCCGTATTTTTGCAACTTTGATGCGAGGGCCCCCCACGTGAGGACGGTTTCCTAGGAGGCCAATGCAGCCAAGCTTGGAGGAGGCTGGTCTTTTCTTTTTGACCAACTGGAGAGAACACCAAGGAAGCAGAAGGAGGAACTAGCTTTAAAAAATCAATTTTGTAATTTTATGGTGAGAGAGAGAGAATTTTGGCATGTAATATAACTTGGACTCTACTCTTCACAATAAGGTACAGTTCCCGGATGTCCGTTCACCAAGGGGTCTCGTCGTAGTTTTCCACGTTTTATCACCTTCTTTATTTTTGTTTGCCCGTTGTTTTAAGCTTTCTGCTTTATTTTACTTTGTTTATGTACATGGAGGCCCTAGATTTAGGCTGCTTGACTCGGTAACTAGGTCCACATCTTAATAAGAATGCATGTGTCTATAGTCTATTACGTATGGATCTAGTCAAATTAATAATGTTAGTAATTCAGATCCAAGACGGCATGCCGCTAGAGGTCGTATACAGCGCGTGTAGGACCCGTTGTGGCAGGCACCGATTGGCATCAGAGACCGGACCTTGATCTCAGTTCTGAATAACTAACAATTGGTTCTTTACGATTAATATCAGCTATTGTTTAGGGTGATTTCATTGATTGCACAGTACCATGTAGATAGGTTTAAAAATTCTGTTTTGCATACTGCATGGAGAGAGATGGGATGCACTGTAAGTCTTCTAACTCAACATGCATCATTAAGTTCAATGGTGAGATTTCCATCATTGACTAGCACGGCATTTCTGCTATCTCCCTCTGATTTTGAGCACCTAGGACTTAAATGAAAATCTACAAAAACATTAGGCACTTGTATTAAAATAGACTCAAAAAAAGTGAAAACTCAAAAATTAAAACAAGGGGACTGCTAAATAAGCTTTGACCTTAATTAAAATATGTAATGGACTATCATTATTCCAGGTTCATAAAACCCTCATTATTTTCAAATACCTTCGGAGGGGACCAAAACCTCTCCCATGAGCGAGGCACGTCCCATAAGGAATATAGCCCAAATCTCAGTCTGTAACTGCCTTGTGTATCGCTTGGATTTTCGAAGTATTGGTGCTTCTAACGTACGTGACCGAGTAGGGCCTTGTCAACGATGGTGTCTCCGCCTTGTGTGGAACATCGACATGGTCTGAAGTACTGAGCATAGGCCACTCCTTCACGGGAGTGTCTGTCTCATCGGTTTGCGTCTGAGTAGGTTCTTGCACGCTCACGGGTGATTCCGTTTCGAGCGAGAACCGAAGTATTGGTTTCGCATATCAGCTTCCTCTCTCTATTTCTTTGGCTGAGTAGGAATCCAGGAAGGGTTATAAGGATCTCAAAAACTGCATACTACAGGTTACAAAAGAGGAGGACAAGTACGGGATACTTTTCTGGCAGTACTCTCTCTTCTATAGGGTTAGCGTGCTAAGGACTTGTTATAAGATATGCCTGAAATAACAACTCTAAAAAAATGAAAAGATAATAAGTAGCCGAACCTTTACGGCTTCACATGGCGTGAGTTGGTGAACCAAATTTTGTATTGTGTCTATATGGATCTAGATTAAGGTTCAAAGATCAAGTCTCGCGCACTTGCGCAAATTTTATTGTATGTTCCTCCCTTTGACCCCCGCTCAGTTCGAGCTTTTCCACTATTTTGCATTCCGATATGTTCCTCGTTGACCAATGTATCTTTCTTCCGATATCTACTCCTCTCTTGCTTCGTGAGGGCGATCCATGGATGGTTTAGTCGGGATCTCTCCAACACCTACATCGATTCCATGGCCTCGACCTCGCCAATAATTCGAGGTGATTCCCGAGAACCCGATCCAAACCTTGCGGGTTGATCTCCAGACTCCTCGTCTTCTACCTTTCCTCTTGACCACCCAATGAACTGGGACCACTCTTGTCCCACTTTCACCGTTGTGAATGAAATTCGATTACAGTCCATATCCTTTTTCATTCACAGCACTCTGGAACTGACCTTGATTCCAAATTCATCATGGTAGCCGGAATTCGATTGCAAGTGGCCTGATTGGAATTCTCTCATCTTGTAAATAGAAGAAAAAATCAAGCCATGGATCCCAATCCAGAATTAATCTCCTCAGATTCAGACCCTGAGATGGCTCCTCAAAGAAAGGGCAAGGGTCAGTAGCCCCTCAGCCAGAGTAAGGACAGATGCCTGATCAAAATCAGGTCAATGCACAGTTGTTAGCATCTATCCAAGCAATCCAGTAGTAGCTGACAAAGCAAGCCCTCCCACAGACTGCATTTCAGGAAATGTTGAATGATGTGATGAACAGACCTGAAGGAGGAGGAGGAAGATAAGGAGGAGGAGGAGGTGGTGGACCTCGTGACAATCCAGATGAAGAAGAGCCCGAACAAGGAAGGCCCAAACCGACGCTAAAAGAGACCTACAATCCTAGAGACGGCCAGATGATCGAGTGGATCCGTATTCCACCGGTGCCTGCTCACTTTGAGCTGAAGCCTCAGTTCCTCGCTCTTCTTCCCTCTTTCCACGGGAACAACAGTGAAGAGCCATACATTCATTTATAGCAATTTTCACGCATCTGTCGTACTACTCATTACCTGAATGTCCCCCTAGACATAGTAAAGATGATGGCATTCCCATTCATCCTGCAGGACAAGGCCCTCTACTGGGTTAATCATCTGGGAAAAGTTGTGACGACTTGGGAGGAGTTGAAATCTGCATTCTTACACAAGTTCTACCCTCACGGTCAGCTCGATCAGATGCCAACCCAAATCAGCAATTTATCTCGGATGCACATGAGAGTATCCACGAAGCCTGGGAGATATTCACAGATCTGCAAGAGAAATACCCTCACCACGAGATTCCAAGGACCAGCTTGATCCAACACTTCTTCGAGGGTTTGAATGTAGAAAGTCAAAGGCTCGTTGACGTAGCATGTGGGGGCTCGCATTTTAATAAGGATGAAGATGTCGTATGCCAGATCTTTGAGGAAATGGATGAGGATGAGGCCGCCCTCTCTTCATCTAATATGTATCAGAAGCAGCCCCAGATTCTCCAAAAGCAGGTACACATGGCAGCGTCTTGTGAGGTAGAGAGAGATGAGAGCTCCAACCTTAGCATTATCGGGGGCCATCTCTCGAAGGACGACAGCATTGAGAAGAGTCACAGGACCTTGAGAAACTCGTTGTGATCGAGAAGAGGACTTAGAATCTTGATAAACTGGATCAGATTACCAAGCAGTTGGAGCTGCTGGTAGGCACCATAAATTGTGTCCAGTAGGCAACACCATCTCTATATGCTCCAGCTGAGAATAAGGATGATCCAACACCATCACATCAGCCTCAACCGAGCCAGCAGCCACCGGCAATTCAGCACGCGTATTACGTGCAGACACCTGACCAGGGCCAGTTGTAGCAACAGATGGTTGTTTACCAGCCAGATTTCCTCAATCAGTCGGATCTAGCATTCCCACCACCACCCATGATCCAAGAATTAAATGGGGTATGGAGCAATGATGCATAGTTGGTATGTCCTACTAGACACCCACAGGGCTAACAGCAAGCCAACATGCAGTACCACCAACCACAGGGTGGTCGTTTTGGGTAGTCCTCACAACCGCCACCATATTATCACCAGCCTCCCCAGTATTCTAACCAATGGAGGCAGAATCAGCATTATCAACAGTCGTAGTACCAACAGCCACCGCCTTACCACCCGTATGTGGATGCCCCTCCTCAGCAGTATCATCCTCCCTCCTACAATCTGTTTCAGCTTCCACCACCATAGCAGCACCACTAGTAGTCGTTGCCTCTGCTCCCGCACCCGCAGCAACAGCGTGGTCTGCACGTTGAACCTTCTAAGGCAAATCTTGTGAACCTGACCTTGGACTGCTTGGCCCAGCTCATTAAAGGCCCGGCAGATATGACCAGGAAACTCGATGACCTGACTGTCAATAAAACTACCATCCTAGCATAGGTCGAAGCTAACCCCAACAGCTTCAAAAAGGAGCATGAGCGATAGGGCCTTGCCTCCGCCTGCCACCAACAAAGGGGAGAATAAAGCTTCAGGTGAATCGTCATCTTCTACATCAACCGTGCCAGCTACAGGGATGGGTGAGTAAGAAGAAGAAGGAGGAGTCATTCCAGCTGCCACTGACTGCCATCTGCATCAACAAAAAGCACAAAAAATCAGCAAAAACAAAAAGAACAAAAAGAAGATCATTGCCGAAGTGAAGTCGTGGCAGCCTTGGAGGAGCCGCCAGCAGCAGTCGATCCAACGCCAACCGATGGAGCGGAGGCCCCACTTTTTTCCCGTCCACCAGTACCAGCACCTCAGCTTCCAGCTTGTACTCCTTTTTGTAGTTCGGATGTACAACAGTTTGTGGATGATGGGTTTATTGTAAATAAGAACTCTAATTTGGATTCCAACAATGTGCATATTCCTTTTCCTGATGCAATAGAAAAATCCAAAAAAATGCAAAAAGAAAAAGTGCATTATCAAATCCTGGAGTTGTAGATATCAATAATAACTTGACTGTTGAGATTCCTCTGATGAAGGCTATGGAGTACATGCCAGCTGTGAAGAAAGGTTTGAAGGAGGCATGTACAAGTAAGTGTCGCCCCGCACGAAAGAACAGACGCAAACATGTTGAGAAGCACGTTCTCACCATGGCCACTGTAGCTGCCATCAGCAATCTCCCATAGAAGAAGCAAGACAAAGGGGTACCTCTTATCAGTTGTGAGATTTTTGATCAGGTCTTCGAGCGCACTCTCCTTGAAAGTGGGTCTTCCATCAACCTTCTACCCTCTTCACTACTGCAAGAATTTGGGATAGGTCTTCTCAAGCAGACACGAATTATCCATCAGTTTGCTGACCAATCCATCAAGCGAACTAGAGATCTGTTGGAAGACGTTGTGGTAAAAGTGCGGGAATTGTAGTTTCCAGTTGAATTTGTAGTCCTCGATATGGACTTCCCCGTACCCTTACTCCAAACCCCTATCATCCTTAGTCAGCCATTCCTACGCACCTCAGAAGTTGTGGTTGACTATGGGTCTGGTAAGATTACCTTCAGCTCGAGTAGCACGAGAATCACTATAGACATGATCAGCAAGCCGAAAGTTGTGAATGATGAGAGTCGTGCAGTAGACTATGACTTTATTGCAGAAATCAGAGATACACCACTTTCTTTGGATGATCCATGGACCCAAGAAATATTCTCTCTAGAGGAGGACTTGGAAAGCATAGTCGACACATGCTCCGATGATAATTGGGAGACAGAATCCAATTTGCTGATGCGCCTTTTTGACTCCAATGATTTACTCCATCTCGAACATGATGAGCCTAGTGCAGAACTATTTGGCATATTATCAAAATCTCAACAAAGTACCGAGGACAGCAGCTCTGCCAAAATTCAAGCAGCACATCCTACCACCAGTACAGTTTCTGAAGTGACTAACAAGTTGGCCAGATCAGAATCAGAACTCAAGACACTTCCTACAGGCCTGAAGTATGCTTTCCTTGCTGATGAAGAAAACATGTATCCGGTCATCATCAACAGCAGGCTGACTCCGGATCAAGAATCTTGACTTTTCAAGGTTCTAGAAAAGAATCACAAGGCACTTGGTTGGCATGTATCAGATCTCCGTGGGATAAATCCGGCATTATGTTCACACCATATTTACCTGGAAGAAGATGCCAAGTCGTCCTGTGAATTCCAAAGAAGGTTGGATCCTAATCTCTGGGATGTCATCATGAAAGAAATCACGAAATAGTATGACGCAGGATTCATTTATCCCATCTCCGATTCGAAATGGGTGAGCCCCTTGCACGTAGTTCTAAAGAAGTCTGTGCTTACTGTGGTTACAAATGACAGAGGAGAAGAGATATCTACTCGGGTACTGACATCCTGGCGTGTATGTGTTGATTACTACCATCTTAATGCAACAAAAAGAAGGACCACTTCCCCTTGTCATTCATTGATCAGGTTCTGGAAAGACTAGCAGGCAAGGAGTTCTTCTGCTTTCTGGATGGGTACTTCGGGTACAACCAAGTGGCAATCGCCCCTGAGGACCAAGAGAAGACTACCTTCACTTTCTTGTTCAGCAATTATACTTTCCGAAGAATGCCCTTTAAATTGTGCAGTGCACCAGCGACATTCCATAGATGCATGCTTACAGTCTTTGCTGAGATGGTGGGCAGTTTTCTTGAGGTGTTTATGGGCGACTTCTCTGTCTACGGTGACAGTTTCAATTCTTTTCTTGAGCACCTGGACAGAGTACTTCAGAAATGTCGTGAAGTCAATCTAGTGATATCATGGGAAAAAATCCTTCATGGTCACAGAGGGAATTGTGCTGGGTCACGTCATTTTCAAACATGGCATGGAAGTCGATCCGGCAAAGGTGGATGTGATTGTCAATCTTGAGCCACCTCAGATAGTAAAGAATGTGAGGTCATTCCTGGGGCATGTGGGTTTCTACAGAAGATTCATCCGAGATTTCAGTCGCATCGCCTGACCTCTAACAGAACTTTTATGCAAGGAGACCGAGTTTAATGTTGATCAGGAGGTTCTCCTTTCATTCAATCTGCTAAAGGAGCTTATCACTCAAGATCCAGTCCTACAGCCGTCGGATTGGTCTCTCCCTTTCAAGATCATGATGGATGCGTCAGACTTTGCAGTTGGGGTGGATTTAGGACAGAGGAAAGACAAGGTGCCTTATGCCATTCATTACGCCAGCAAAACATTTGATGAAGCTCAAAGAAATTACATTGTGACAGAAAAAGAGTTGTTGGTTGTGGTATTCGCCCTGGAAAAGTTCAGATCTTATTTACGCGGATCGAAAGTTACCATCTTCACAAACCACTCTGCGATCAGATATTTACTGCAGAAGAAAGATGCTAAGCCCGGACTGATTAGATGGATCCTTCTCCTCATGAATTCGATTTGGAAATCAAGGACAAGCCTGGAGTTCAGAATATGGTAGCAGATCATTTCTCCAGAATTGAGCATCAAGAGCCTCCGTTGAACAGTGCAACCATCACAGAAACCTTTCCAGACGAGTCAATTTTGGCTGTGCATTCACTCCCTTGGTATGTTGATATTGTCAACTAACTCGTTTTGGGGGTAGTACTGCCAGATTGGATGAAAAATCAAAAGGACAAGTTCTTGTCGACAATCCATTTCTACCAGTGGGAAGATCCCCTCTTATTTAGGGAAGGGGCAGATTGTATTTGGCACAGGTGCATCCCTCAGGAGCATAGTGTCCTCGAGCATTGTCACTCGCTCGAATCTGGTGGACACCACTCTGGAGATAGGACGGCAGCAAAAGTACTTCAGTGTGGCTTCTAGTGGCCCACACTATTCAAGGATGCACCAGCTTTCGTCAAACGATGCACAGACTTTCAGAGATTGAAGGGCACACTCACATCGAAAGACTCGATGCCCCTGAAGATCATTCAGATAGCAGATGTCTTCGATGCTTGGGGCATCGATTTCATGGGGCATTTCCCTAACAGTCAGGGACATGAGCACATCCTCCTTGTCGTCGACTATATGAGTCACTGGGTTGAAGCTATCCCTACTTGAACTGCAGATAGCCAGACTATATGTTGATTTCTAAGAGAGAATATCAATTCGTGGGTTTAGGATTCCTAAGATTCTGATATCAGATGGGGGTAGCCACTTCATAAATAAAGAGGTCAAGAAATTAACAAAGGAATAGGCATCGACCATCGAGTTGCATCTCCTTATCATCCCCAGACCAATGGCATGGCAGAATTGTCGAACAGAGAAATCAAGACGATCCTTCAGAAACTTGTGAGGTCGGACTGAAAGAATTGGTCCCAACTCTTGGACTCCGTCTTATGGGCATACAGATTTTCCTACAAGTCTCCCTTGGGCATGTCACCCTATCGTCTTGTATATGGAAAACTGTGTTATTTGCCCTTAGAATTAATTCATAAATCCTTGTGGGCAATCAACATGTACAATTTGGACTCACGGAGTAGTGGTTAGAAAAGGAAAAATGATCTGAACAGACTCCTGGAATTCCGAGACTATGCATACGATAACACCTTGATGTACACGGAGAAGGTGAAACGTCGGCATGACTGGCACATCAGACGAAAAACATTCGAAGGTGGGAAGAAAGTGTGGTTATTTGATGCAAAGTTAAAGATATTCCCAGGAAAATTAAAAAGCAAATGAACAGGGCCATTTCAAGTTTGTGAAGTGTGTGATAATGGAAGTATTGCCATATCAGAACTGTCTCCTGAGGCACAACCATTCGTCGTCAACGGTCAACTCCTGAAGCCCTACCTTGAGCCTGATACTTTCTTGGTCATTGTCGACAATCCAGGTTCTGTGCTCTGAAGATACATCCACGACACTAGAAGCATCAAAAGATTCAGACAATGCACCTCAAAAACTTTTCATTTGATTTCTTCTCTTTTCTTCTTTTCTTCTTTTCCTTATATATTTTCTTTTTCTACCAGAAAGGTGTCTCCCCTTGTCGTCAGTCTTCTATACTTAGGACAGACTTTGTCCTATGTATGGGGGGTGAGCAACCAGAGTCCTTTCATTCTTTTATCCTCTCCATTGTCTCCTCTTCTTGTCTATACTTAGGGATATCTTGCCCTAAGTATAGGGGGAGACAACATGAGTACGATCTGTTCATTCTCACCCTTGACCATCCCTGCCTTGTGTACAGTCTGCTATTCTTAGGATTATTTGATCCTAAGTATAGGGGGGATGCTCAACTTCCTGATCATTTATTTATCTCCTCATTCCTTCATTCTTTAGACTTCTCTATACTCAGTACGAGTTATGTCTTCTCTTTTTCTCTTTGATCTATGAGGACATAGCTCGAGCTAAGTATAGGGGGTCGTATAAACTATGTATATACTGTAAGCTATAACTCGTACTTTTGTATTTTAAATAATACCTATGGCTAAACATTATGTTAAAATTCATTACAATATCCTAATAAGATGATTGTAGCTCCTTATACACTTTTTCTACATTCTGATTAATAAATCAGGCAAAAATGTTTTTTGCAAAATGTTTGAAAAATAGTTTGAAACTCTTTTTGAAAAATCTTGTGAAAGCTATTTGGAAAATATTTTTAAGAAAGTGTTCAACTTTTGTAAATATTTTTGTTTGCAAAAATTTATTTTCTTTGTGTGAAATAAAAATGTTTGAAAAGCAGTTTGCAAATGGTTGGAAAAATAGTTGCAAAAATATCTTAAAAAATCTATATATACTGTTTGAAAAAACCTTTGCAAAATGATTTTCAAATATGTTTAAATGTTTGTAAAAACCATTTCTGAAAAGTATGTTGGACTATAGTTTTCAAAACGGTTGCAAAATGATTTTCAAATAAGTTTGAGGAGCGTACACACTATACTAAAAAGTATTTATAAATGTATAAAAGTGAGCAATAATCCCTTGTAAATCCTTTAAGAATCAAAACCCTTTTATAAAATATATATCCATAAAAAGATATGTACCCATTCTTTTTGTATATATACTGATTCATAAATCGGGTTAAAAATATTTTTGCAAAATGATTTGAAAATGGTGTGACCCGTTTGGAAAACTTCTTGTGAAATCTTTTCAACCTTTGTAAAATGTTATTTATTGCAAAAATTCTTTTCTTTGTGTGAAATAAAGGATTTGAAAACCTATTTGCAAGTGATTTTGAAAATGTTTTGTAAAACTATTTTTGGAAAATGTATATATGTTTTGAAAAATCTTTGCAAAATGGCTTTCAAACGTTTGTAAATGTTTACAAAAATTATTGTGTACTATGGTTTCCAAAATTGTTTCCAAATAAATTTGAGGAATAAATGCATCAATAAAATAGGAATAAAATGTGTATATAAATAAAATCCTTTATCAATAATAGATACCTATAAAATCACTTTGTATAAACATATAAATCTTGTAAATTCTTAATTCTTGTAAATAAATAAAAAGAAGCATGCACATGTAAATAGTTGTACATATTTTATACTTTGTGTCAAAATTCTTTTGTAGAATTCTTTGTGTAAAGATTCTCTTTGTTTTCAAAATCTTTGAAAAAATTTGCATCATCCTTTGCATCACTGTGCATAGCATTCATAATCTTTTCAATTGAGCTTCATGATTGAACAAAGTCCAATAAAGTCGAAGATTGGAACTTAGTCAGACCTTACTACACCTAGCTGCACTGGAACCCTAAGGGAACTAGGTTTAAGGTACTTCAGGTCCATTAGGACTTAATTCTTTGAGATTAAGGATTGGGTTCAAGTCACCTCAACTGACTAAATAGAACTTTTCGAGACGCGCGCATGACTCTTGTCAGTCGTGACTTAACTTAAACACTTGCACCTTTCACTTGGCTCAACTCAGTTGGAGGGGTGAGGGGTTGGATTTGCCGGTCTGAAACGCACACGGGTGGAAACATTCGTCCTCGTCTAGGGAGGGAAGTGCACCCCAACTATGTTCAGTTACGATGAAGTCTAAAGACAGGAGAGTGTGGGTTGCAATAAAGCTTCAAAAGAGGGATACTCTTCTTGCTCAAGAGGAAAAACTCCTTATGTAAATGCTGCTGTAAATAGTATGTTGAAAAAAACACTCCAAATAAGCAAGCTTGAGCATCAAAGTTATACCATGAGCCTGCAGTTGGATAACTTGACTACACCGGTCATGCATCCCGGGATAGGTAGCTACACCAGCTGTCATCCATTGTTTTATTCACCTCCTCCTCTTGAGTTGGATGCCACTTGAACTTAGAAGGGAATACCCCGCTCCTCAAGGATAGAGAGCTGGATTGGGAAATCATTGGGTTGTCATTATGGAGAAGTCAGTTCCTTTGTCATTTCAGTTGGGGAGAGCCACTATCACTTACACCGTACAAGTCAGCTTCATAGTCATAAGGGTTCGTGTATGATGTAGGCTAGTTCTGACTTGGCTATTGAGGTGATTTGAACCGAGTTATGTGACTCTCAAGGGTAGTTGTGTTTTAAATTTGGTTCCCGACCAGGGTCCACGCACATTTTCACATCAAGGTCTAACCTGAGCTCCAAACTTTGATTTTGTAAGGACAAGTTTGACAACTGAAAGCAATTCTCTTCACACTTTCTTTTTCTTTTTCTTTTTCTTTTCTTCTTTATTCTTTTTATACTTATTGCATAAGTGTCTACTAGGGACTAGCAAAGGCAAGTATAGGGGAGTGATGAAACTCCAATTCATCACCTTTATTCTATCATTTTGGCCTTAAAAACCCTAGCTAATGCATGTAAATGACATTAATTTGTACAAATAACATCCATTGTTTATTCCATTTATTGTGAAAATAATACTTTTTTTAATGCCAAAATTATAGAATAAAGAGAAGAAAAGAAAAAGGAATAAAATATTGAAATATTTTATGATCCTAAATCCCTAGACCAAGTCAAGAATTGAGTTGGTCGACAAGAAATAAAGTAGGGGGAGATAAGGGCCAAAATGCAATAAAATTGCCATTTATTCATTCATTATGTATGCATTTTTGACACCTATTTTATTCTTCATTATTTATTCATCAAAATAGAAACTTTGTACATAAAAGTTGTAGATAATAATGTAAATAAAAATACAAAATTGAGCTTATACAAAAATAATACGTAGTGTACATTTTATACACACAATAAAAAGCAAGAAACTAAACTTCACAGACCCATATCTTTAAAATAAAAACTCAAAACATATCAAAATCACTTCTAATTGTATATTACTTCTCACGAGTGGTTTTATAATTTTTGGAGTTATTGTGTGAAAGTTAGGTTTTGGGCCCTCATAGTACATTCTACCAATTACAATATTCAATTTATTCATTATTTATTATTTTTACAAATTCTTATTTTTATAATTTTGTAAATATTAGTTATAACACATTTGCATATTAAAATTAGAATAAAATCAAAAAGAAAATGAAAAATAAAAAAGTTTATGTAATTATATAGGCAAAACACCTATGATTATACCTGTATATAAATAAAAGGGGAAACTTATTCTTTAATTCTTTATTCCTTTATCATTTTATAATACTCTAAATATTATTATATTTTATTAAAAATATAAAATTAAAATAAAACTCAATAAAATACATTAAAATCAAAAGATGTACATAAAGCATAGGTCTAATACCTGTAAATAGACCTATATATTATACTTACCTATTTATTTAAGTGAACAAATTACATCATAAAAATAAAATAAAAATATAATTATACTCATAAAAATAAGTTATAAATATATAAAATAATAAAATGAAATAATAATATAAAATGTACAAAATAAAAATGGAAATTTACAAACCACAGATGAATATACCTTTAAATACACTAATAAAAATTAACTACTAATAAATAAAGCCAGAAAATTAAATAAAAATCATAATAAAATACTACATAAAATAATAAACATTTTTATTTTATACTCAAAAAATAATAAAATCATTTATTATTTTTACTTAATTATTTCCAATTGAATCTGATATTTTGTCTTTTAGCGGGCTCGTGTGGCCCAATAGGAAGCCAGGGACTGTTGTCAGTCAACTTAACCTGGACTTCTGACTTCTGTCAGAATTGTCTACTCCCCCAACTTCCGCCCTTTTTCTCGGTTGATCTATCGATCAATCGGCCTCGCTTCCTTCAGAGAAAATCATCATGGACCATCCATGATCCACGCCAGATCATTGTATAATATGTACATAACTCTGATTCATCGATCTAGGCCAGTCAATAAGGGTGTGTCAAAAAATCTATAAATAAAACCCCTGGGTCTCCTTCCAATTTTGGTTGCCATTAAAGCCCTAGGAGCCCTCGCCTTGGATCCCAATCATCTTCTCGTGACAGGAGGAGGTGGTGCGTGCTTCGGTGAAGCTCCAAGAGGCTAGGGTGCACCAATGGCCGCCGTCGCACGGCGACCCTGCTCTCTGGGCATCCCCCAGGTATAAGAGCTATTCATTTCTCCTTCCTTTTGCTTTTTATAGTTGTAGGTTAATTTTCATGTCATTAGTTTAGGAATTAGCTAAGTAAAGTAGTCTTAATCGATCTACCCGTACTTCGCCGGAGTGGAGCTCCGACGAGCCTCTCCACGCGTCATCAACGCCTTTCCTATGTATTCCCCTATGCCCACTTCATTCTTGATCACCCCACGCAACTCGCTCCCCCCAGCTCCATCGTGGATCTGGAGATCTAGGTGCTCCACTCCGTCGTTCGCCGGAGCACCTCCGACCGCCTCACGCTGATCCATTCATCCACCAATAAGGCTCCCGGAACCTCCCCCCCCCCCCATTTTCTTGCACGTAATTCCTCTACATGTCCGGAAGGTCAAAGGACTCCAAAGGGAGTCGATTTTCGCATGGACGAAGGTTCCTAAAGCTGTGAACTTCATCGGGCTCGCCAGGACCATACACAGGCTCTCGGACCTCCATGCTACAACAATTAGCTGCGGACAGCCTCCCCGGACGTACAGGGCCTCTCGCCATCAAAGAAGAACACCTGAGGAGGGAGGAAATTGAGGATGAAGTTAGGGTAAAACCCTTCTTCCATGTTCTTCGTGGAGAGCAGATACCGTCGGATCTGGGAAGGCGCCCCAATTTGAACCTCAACCGTTGAATGTTGCCCCGTCATCATCGTCAGATTGTTCCCAACGATTTAATCCTAGTCGTCTAATGCTGAAGCGTCACCAGCCATCGGATGTGTGCCACGTGTTCAAGTGAATCCAAGATAGATGTCCGATTCGCGCATATATAGGGTAAAATTTCACTTTTTGCCCCAACCTTTTTGTATTTATTATTTGGTCCTGTAAATAAAAGTTAACATTATAAAATAAGAGGACATTTAGCACTTAAGCCCCTATATTTTTTTAATTTCTATTTGGGTCTAGTCCACGTCACCTCACGTGTCGTCGCACGTGAGGTGGCAAAATTGCATGTATACCCCTGCGGCTTTGTGTATTTCGAAAAAGTCCAAAAAATCGAATTTAACGTTATATATTTTTGTATAAATTGCTGAGAGGCCCCTGAACTTTTCATATTTACATTTTGGTCCCTCCCAGTGCATATCATGTGGCGTCCCACGTGATGGGGCAATTTGTAGGGGCACCCTAGCGAGTTTGTAATTATAAATTAGTCTCTTAAAATTGAATTAAGGTTGTAAAATTTTGGCATTTTTGCACTTTGCACCCTGGACTTCATTTTAACTGTAGATATGCCCCTACTAGGATGTATATTTTTGTGACTTTTATCTAATTATTAAAAATAACTAATGCGCTCCTAAAAATATGAAAAAATAGGAATAAATGTTTCATGCTATGTAGTTTCACGCCTATATTTTTAAATGGAATTATTTGTATTTTATCCATTTATTAAAATTATAAAGGAGCCTAAATATTCCCTGTCTAAATTATAATATACCATAAAATATAAAACTTTTGAAAAATTCCAAAAAAAGTATATATGGTATATTTTGATAGTTATTGAGTCCAGAAAACAAAAACCCCCTAAAACTAATAAAAAGAAATTTTAAAAAATCAAAAAGCTTCAAAATCCAACAAAAAATATAAAAATTTTATAAAATACCAAAAATATGTTTTTTTTTCTATTTTATAATTATCTATATGTTAGTATTTATCTATTAAAATCCATTTGGGTAATTTTGTGACTTATTTATTATTTTTAAAACCCAAATCAATTTTGGTTTATTTATTAATCCTATATGTAGGATATTTTTAACTTTAAAAATACATAAAAATCAGCAAAAATTTCAGAAAAGTAATAAAAATTAGAAAAAATCGTAAAAATCATAAAAAATCATAAAAAAATATATTATTTATTATATTTTGACTATTTTTACATATTTTTATCTCTATCGTATCTATATATACCTTATATTGGAGGAGTGATCCTATGAGATGAGATTTTGTGAGATGGTGAGATGGGACATTCTGGACCACAAGTTGCTGTATTCTCTCTCCTGTCTTTCTCTCTCCTGGTTGGAACTAGTGGTCCAGAATGCCCCATCTCACCATCTCACCAAAATCCCATCTCATAGGATCGCCCCTCCCTTATATTGTATTTATACATATACATATACCTATATACATATCATATTTAAAAAAAAGAAAAATACAAAAAAATACAAAATTACAAAATCAAAAATAATATAAAATTAAAAACCCACAAAAAGAATTATACAAATGAATGACTTGGTTGTACATAGATAACCGTAGGCTACCATTTTGCTCTATGTGGTTCGACCTCTACATGATTGCCTGCTATGCATTTTATTGTAGAGAAGATAAATTTTAATTTCACATTTTTGCCATAAATTGAATTATTCCTGTTGTGGATTAATTGTTGTAAAACTGTGGATTTCATCTGAGGTCAAATCAACGACTGTTTGTCCACCTTGTGAATTGACATGACTTCAGATCAATCTCTTCACCTATTATCAGTAGTGGGAAGGTATACTTTCGTATTGAGGGCGAAAGTGTACAAATAGAGATGATAGAGGAGACCATAGTGAGAGATTCATCCTACTCCAAGAAGTCGAGCAATACAGAGCAGATGACAGATGTTGAGCGAGATGTCCACCAGGAGTGTGACTTTGCTATCACTGGTGATGAAGTCGTATGGTCAGACCCAGTAGCACGAGCCCTTATCACGCCTTCAGATACAGAGGATTTACATATTATGGCATATGAGAGTTCGGAGAGCACACTCTTGGCATCAGACACATTAGAGGCTGATGGTTGTAGGACGGATGACGAAGTAGATTTTGTTTCATGTTCTTCTGATTCAGATCCCTTGGACTCTGACATTGATTGGGATGATATTGATGACTATTTGCCTTGTATGATTCTTTCAGAGCCAACGGCTAGGGCAGAGAGTGAGCCAGCACAAAGTACAGAGACACCAGCAGGGTCGTCTTTGCCAGATCTTCACATACAGCGAGAGTTCTCTCATGCAGATCTGGTCGCCTTCACTCAGACATTTCATAAGCCAGATTTGCCAGGTCCAAATTGTCTAGAGATGAAGCCTTTTCCACGGTCTATGAAGTATAGATTCCTTGCGGGTGAGCTAGAGATGTTCCCAGTCATTATCTCAGTGGATTTAACCGGAGATCAAGAATCTCATTTGATGGAGGTTCTTGAAAGAAACCGCAAGGCGGTTGGATGGAGCGTAGCCGATCTCTAGGGGATAAGTCTGGCCCTGTGCTCCCACCATATTTGTCTCGAAGAGGACACTAAGCCATCACTTGAGTTCCAGCGACGGCTGAACCTGAACCTTCGAGATGTGGTCGTGAAGGAGATATCAAAATGGTGGAGCGCCAATTTTATCTACCCCATCTCTGACTCCAAGTAGGTTAGTCCATTACATGTGGTACCCAAGAAGACGGGTATCACTACAGTTGTGAGCGAGTCTGGAGAGGGGATAGCTACCCGGGTACCCACTTCTTGGAGGGTCTGTGTGGACTACAGAAGATTGAATCAGGCCACTAAGAAGAATCATTTCCCACTTCCATTTATTGATCAGATCATCAAGAGGCTAGCTGGGAAGATTTATTACTGTTTTCTTGATGGGTACTCCGGTTATAACCATGTGGCCATATTACCCGAAGACTAGGAGAAAATGACATTCACTTTTCCGTTTGGGACATATGCTTTCAGACAGATGCCCTTTTGTTTATGTAATGCCCCAGCTACATTCTAAAGGTGCATGTTGTCCATCTTCTCGGACATGGTGAGTGATTGTTTAGAGGTCTTCATGGATGACTTTTTGGTCTACAACGAAGAGTTCAATGCTTGTCTTGACTGCCTAGACCGCGTACTTCAACACTGTATCAAGGTCCATCTCGTATTATCTTGGGAGAAGAGTCACTTCATGGTTACTCAAGGGACGATGCTTGACCATATCATCTCCAAAATGGGCATGGAGGTTGATCCGGCCAAGGTGGATATCATCAGGAAACTCAATCCACCGTCCTACGGTAGTTGCGGTCTTTTCTGGGGCATGTCAGTTTCTACCGACGATTCATTCAGGATTTCAGTCGTATTGCCCGACTGCTTAATGATCTGCTGACGAAAGACACCGAGTTCATTGTAGATGATAAGTGCCTAGCGTCATTAGAGATTCTCAAGGGATTAGTTGTCGAGGCTCGTGTTCTTTAGTCACCCGATTGGTCTCTCCCATTTGAGATCATGACAGATGCTTCTGATTTTGCCATAGGGGTTGTGCTAGGACAAAGTAGGAATGGATTTCCTTATACTATTTACTATGCCAACTGAACTTTAGATGCGCTCAGCGGAATTACAGTGTTATAGAGAAGGATATGCTAGCAGTAGTCTTTGCTTTGGACAAATTCAGATCCTATATTCTTGGATCCTGAATGACAATTTTTACATATCACACCGCCATGTGGTACCTAATGGCAAGAAGGATGCCAAAGCCAGATTGACCAGATGGATCCTTCTACTCCAGGAGTTTGACATTGAGATTAAGGATAAGCATGGAGTAAAGAATGTGGTGGTGGATCACCTCTCCCGTCTAGAGAACCTTGAGGATTTAGAGCAGATGGCACCTATTACGTAGACCTTTCCGGACGAGGTGATCCTTGATATCGCCTCGCTCCAATGATACGTTGACATTGTGAACTATCTTATCGCCAAGAAAGTTCCACAAGTTTGGCCTAGGCAGCGACTTGAGACTTTCCTTTCGAAGGCCAAGTCATACCATTGGGAGGATCCCATCCTTTATCATGAATGAGGGGATAGCGTCTGACGTCGGTGCATTCCTCAGGAGGAGCACCACAACGTCCTCACATACTGCCACAAGCTTGAGGCAGGAGGGCATCATTCTGAGAGGAGGACAGCACAAAAAGTGCTCCAATACGGCCTATGGTGTCCTACCCTCTTCAAGGATTTTGATGAGTTCGTGAAGAGGTGTAATGACTGTCAGAGGATGAGCACTTGTGGACAGTGTGATATGATGTCGATGCAGCCCATTCACTTCTGTGAGGTTTTTGATGCATGGGCATCAATGTCATGGGTCCATTCCCTAAGAGTCAGGGATTTGAGTACATTCTGCCTCTTGTGGATTATGTGAGTCATTGGGTTGAGGCCATCCCCGTCCGAATCACAGATGCTAAGACCATTTGCATATTCTTGAGAAGGAATATTATTTCACGGTCCGGGTACCTCGAAATTTGATATCTAATGGGGGGCTCATTTTATAAACGACAAGGTAAAGGCCTTTGCTAATGAGTTCAGCATTGACCATCGTGTTGCCACTCCATATCACCCTCAGACCAATGGTCTTGCTGAAGTATCGAACAGGGAGATCAAGACTATATTGCAGAAGGTCGTCCGCCCAAACCGAAAGGATTGGTCACAACTTTTGGACTCGGTCTTGTGGGCTTATCGAAGATCCTTCAAGATACCTTTGGGTACGTCTCCCTTTCGTCTCGTTTATGAAAAGCCATGCCATTTACCTGTGAAGATCAAGCACAAATCACTATGGGCAGTCACTGAGTTATTATTGGATCTGAGGAGTATAGGAGATCAGAGGAAAGTAGAGTTAGCAGACCTGGAGGAACTAAGAGATACAACCTTTTTGAGTAGCCTACAATATAAGGAGAGAGTAAAGATATGGCATGATTCTCATATCAATCATAAGCAGTTTGAGCCGAACCAGAGAATATGGCTATTTGATGCTAGGTTAAGATTGTTTCCAGGGAAGTTGCAGAGCAAATGGAAGGGACCATACTTGGTCCGAAAGGTGCATGAAAATGGGAGCATTGATATATCTGATCTGTCATCCAAATCCACCTTTCGGGTCAACGTTCAGCGCATGAAGCCATGTCTTGATCATGATTCGTTGATCGTTGATGTTTCCCATATTCATTTTGCAGGAGATGTGGTCTTTGGCTCACATCATTTGCATCTCATGCCTGATTATCACTTCTCCCCCGCAGTTGTATAGATCCAGTTGTCCATATCCCACATTCTTTTGTCTAACACCCCATCTTCCCATCTTATGATTATGATGTACTTAGGGTATACTTTACCCTAGGTATGGGGGTGTCATACTTGTGATTATCTGTTTGATTCTTTTTACCTCTATTTTGCGGCCTATACTTAGGGACATTTTACCCCTAAGTATAGGGGAGGTAAACCCGGTACAATATAACCCTCGGTTTTCCCCTTGTGTACAGATTGCTATACTTAGGATTATTTGATCCTAAGTATAGGGGGGTCACCGATCTCTATTCATTGTATTCTTTCATTTGTCATCGTAGTATAGCAGTTATTTTCACTTCTCAATACTCAGTGTGAGTTATGTCTTCCTTTCATCGCTCCTTGATCACTTTGAGGACATCATTCGAGCTAAGTATAGGGGGTGTCGTATATATTGTATATAAACTTAAGTCAAAACTCGTACTCTGTGTGAGTGTGTTAATAAAATAAAACGGCTAAAAACCATAAAGCTAAAAATCACAAAAATTTTAAAATTTTCTTGCATTAAAAAACTTTCTTGCACATACATGCACTTGTAAATAACTTCTTGTAAAAACTATTTTTGTACAAATATTTGAAAAATTGTTTTTATTGTAAAAAGTTTGTAAATATTTTTGGTATCAAAATTATGTATATAGTACAAATTTTTTTGAAAAATATTTGAAAAATAAATTTGCAAATTTTTATTTGTAAATCTTTTACAAAGCTTTGTTTTTCTTGCTTTCAAACATTTTTCATAAAATTTTGCAAAAGTGCACAAAAAGATTTTTGTACATGTATTTTTCTGAATCATATATGACATTTAAACTATTCTGGAATTAAATTGAAAAATGGAGCTTGATTAAGACCTTGATCCACCTAACTTCAGAGGAACCTTATAGGATTTGGGGTTAAGACTTCTCAGGTTCATTAGTGACTTAATTCTTTGAGTCCACTAGGCTATGTTCACATGTCATCTTGATGAGTCTAAGTAGAACACTTAACAACACACGCATGACTCTCAGAGACAATGGCTTTACTTGGACCAGCACCGTACACATAGCTCCACACGGATGAGGTGGTGAGGAGGCAGAATCCCTTGACTTGGGGTAGCATACGAGGATAGTACTTCTAGGTGAAACCTCTTGCCTTCCTTTATGGAGGGATGTGCACCTCAACCTGGTCTAGTAGCATTGAGGTCTAAAGACAGGAGCCTATGACTTGCAATAATGCTTCAAAAGAGGGATAGTCTACTGGCTCAAGAGGAAAAACTCCTTATGTACATGTTGCACCATGTGTTGTAAATTTGCACATCAAAAAATGTGCAAAAGTATGAAAAACTCCAAAAAAGTGGACAGCCCTGATTGAAAATAAAATGCCTGCCGGAGTGTATATAGTGAATAAGCAAAGCTTATGTATTCTACCTTCTCATCTCATGGAAGCTTGTAGCGGGAGACTTAGCTACACCGGTTAGGCTCCCAGGGATGCATGGCTACACTGGGCACGGTCCATTCTCTTCTTTCCCCTCTTCTTGAGCCAGTTGAACTTGAACTTAGAAGGGAATACCCCTCTCCTCGAGGAAAGAGCTGCTAGACTAGGGAATTAGAGTTGCCTTGTCGATGGAGGTTGTTGCTCTATCATTTCTGAGGTGGGGAGCTACATATCACTTACACAGTACAAGGAAATATCCATAGTCATTAGAGTTTGTGTGTGTAGACTTGTTCTGACATGGTTTATTGAGGAGTCTTGACCATAGCATTGTGGAACTTAGACGTTGTTGAATCTAAAACAAGTTTCCCAATAAGGTTCTGACAAACTAATAATCTAAAGGTCTGACTGAGCTCCATATTCTAATTTAATGAAGATAAGTTTAATAATCAAACTTGATTCTTTTTTTTCGGTCTTTTCTCTTTTTACTTCTTTCACAAATAAGTGTTTGCTAAGGGGCTAGCAAAGGTAAAGTATATGGGGTGATGAATCCCTGATTCTCACTCTTTATTCTTTTATTTTAGCTCTTTTTCTTGGTAAAACATCTTGTAAGTATCTATAAATATAATAACTTAGCAACTTGCATGTATTTTTTAATATTGCATAATTAGCATGTTTTTTGGTTAAATAAAAGAATAAAGGAAAAAGAAAAAGGAATGAGGTACTAGAATAAATACAGAGTGACCCAAATCCCAAGAGAAGGTCAGGCTTTGACCTGATCGCAAAATAAAATGAGTAGAGAGAGATAGGGTCCACTATATATTATATATATGACCTATACTTGTGCATATTATTTATATATTTATTGTTTGAAAAATAAAAGTAAATTATTCTTTCTACACACTTGTATATATTTCTAAAAATAATATAGAAAATAAAAATCAGAAAATAAAAATAAAATCCCTAATTACTTGTACAAAATACACATGTATATGTTACACTCACTAATTATTATAAACCCGTAAATAAGTTGTAAAAATAAAATAAAAATTATTTTACACTTCTAAAATTATGTTATAAATAAATAAAATATAAAATAAGGGTATTTTGTAAAAATAATAAAATAAAAATACTTGTACAAAATACATAGGTATATTATACCAGTATATAATACTATATATTGCATTACATTAATTTGTTTTCATAAAAAAAATAAAAATCACAGAATTTTTTACAATTTTTATTTTAAATTCATCTGCTATTTTTTATTGAATTTTTATTTATTTTGTATATTCCAATTTTATGATTGGTCCTGGAGGTTTATTGACTCCAGTCAATGCCTCCTCCCAGCCCGGGTCAGATCATTGCCATATCACCGGAGCTCCTTCTCCAACTTTTCCCACCCGATTCTGAGCCCCTCTTGCCTCAAGATCCGGACCCGAGATTCCTCATATAACCAAGATTCTCATAGATCCCTTACATCATCTGGATCCTCTTAGGGTTCTATGCTCCATGTTGATCTTTCTGGACCCTTGCTTCGCCTATAAAATCTCGCCTCCGCCTCCATAGCTAGGTAGCTCATCCCTCGTGATCCCTTTCTTCCCTAAACCCCTTCAGTAGAGTGACAGTTGCTCAAGGGATCGTTTAGGTTCGCCTGGAGGTGTGTGTCGACTTGTAGCTCATCACGTCATCGGAGTTCCGCTGCGAGCAGCCTCTCTCGCCCCTCACAGCAGATCGAGGCCATCACCATGACGTCCACCTTCGCCTAGAGCTTTTTAGCACATTAGTAGCTTCAAGTACTCCTCTTATCCTCCGCATTCCCTTGTTCGATCCATCCTTTCATTTTACACCGCGGCATGTTCCCTTGCTCTGATCTTGTGGTCGGAGCTTCATTCACCCACACACCTGCTCCGATCAATACAATGGCTCGCCCCACATCTCTTTCCACAACCTGATCATCCTTAGACTCACCCGTTCGGGTAGGATTAAGATGATACCTCCTTCTCTCACTATCGTCGGAGGTCTAGTACCATTCCCAGTCATTTCTCCTACATCCTTAAGCAATAACCTCAACTGGAGCTACGCCCCCAAGTCACCCTTCTTTTTGCAGGTGCGAGAACGCATGGAGAAGCCCATTTGATTCACCAGTTGCTCAGGCAGAGCATCTCCAGGTCGCGCCACCCTCTACGACCCTCCGACCGTCGTCGACCTCATTTGAGTCCTCCACCAGACGCGGAATACTTCCATGATCGTGTTGAGCCTTTCTATTGCTCATCAGGGTGGTGTATCATTGTCCATGCTTAGGAAAAGCTCGTCAGGAAGGAGCTCTTCCAGCATCCTCAGCGGTCGTTCGATGGGGCCATCTTCATCCAGATCGCATCTGCACCGTCCATCGCCCCCCCTTTTGTCAGAGTGTCAGATGCATGAATAACGGCCATCAAGGCTGACATTCCCCGTGAAGGATATGGGGAGATCCTTAAGCGCATCACGGAAGCGTGAGGATCGCATCGTATGCGATCAGGAGCGACTAGTCGCACTAGTTGCCCGATGCAGCGGAAATTAAAATTTTTCATGTGATGAAACCACATGATCCAAGAACATTTCTCGGATCGTTTCATCTAAATCACAAATAGGTACTAGGGTTACCTCTTGAAGCATGGTTGCGATCGAGTCTCTAAACGAAGAGACCTCCTGTCTCAAGTCCGATCTGACAGAGGAGACGCTTGCGAGCACGTGCTCCTTGCAATCCATGTTGATGATCCAAGCAACGGATCTCCTGATCTCAACACACGAGATCCAACGTCTTCTTCACGAGCGAGGCGTGCTGAAGGATATGGAGATCCACGAGCAAACAATCGGGCAGCATAACGATGACATTGCGGCGATGGAGACTCTATAGGTCATCCATGGTGGACAACCATAAGAGAGAAAGGGAGAGGGCGTGTAGAGAGGACGAGAGAGAGAGAGAGATAGAGAGAGACTTGTGTTTCTCACTATCATTTGAAGAGCAAGGGGTGCCCTTCTATTTATAATATTTTGGGATCCATGGATCTTAATCCATGGACAACACAAATCCAGTGGCTCACATTGATTTGTGTTTCTTTCAATGGCCATGATTTGTTGCTAAAATATTTGCAACAACAATTTTTTGTGTTTGAAGTAAATTAAATATATTGAAAATCAATCAATATATTTTAATATAAATCAAATCAACAAACATGGAATGTCTTGGGATAAAAACAACCATCCTTCCATGTATGGGGTGGACGGCTACCAACTAGGAGAGACCAAATTGGTCGTCCACTCCATGTATGGTATGGAGGCTCTTTTATTCTAATTATGTCTATATCTCATATCTCACATAATATTCCCCATATGCAACAACTTTTGTTGCAAAATTATTCATCAAAATAATTCCAAACTATTTTGTGAACATTGCAATCATGCCATTGGAAATTTGTGAATCCCATTCACAACCCAAAATAAAATGTAAATTACATTTTCAATTTAATGTCCAATGTGAATCCAATTCACATCAACATTTAATTAACAAATGTAAATTACAAATAGCTCTCTCTTTTATATTATAAATCACGTTTATAATATATGTGATCAATATGGATAGTGCTATCCACATTATTCATATCCATGATAATTAAATCACATTTAATCATCTTCTATCTCTATTCTCATATTCCCAAATAATATGAATCACATTCACATTTTTCACATCTTTGATAATTAAATCACATTTATTTATCTTAGATAACTCTCTTTATAATATGAATCAAATTCATATTAATCGTAATAATTAAATCACATTTAATTATCCATTTTCTCAGTGCTCGGATACATGTATCAACAATTAAATTATCCTGAACCCTTTCAAGGATAATGCGCTTTCTCCGCGGATACTTGGACATAAGGACAGGGCGATTGTATTGTTCCACGTATAGTGACTTGGATATTGAGATCACATCTCAAATCCAGATCTCGATCCTCCCATAGATGCTTGATTAAATCAAGATCGTAAATCTAATCTTCTCATTGCATCTGAATCACATTCAGATCAATGTCCAACGTTTGGACCAAGATCGGATCACTTCTCTACTGAGAGGAGTCGCTAAAATCCATACATGTTTCATCACTCCCTAGGAATGGAAGCATCATAGTTATACAATCGTTTATGATCACATCACCCTCAGGTATTCCCAATATATGTACATCATGTATACTGGAAGACCCAGAATAAAATCCGAAGTATTCGATCTTTTTTCACTATCTACTTTAGAGTTTTATCTTTAAGTTTCTCATTTGATCATTAGGAGTCGGTATCAATCATATCTTTCCAAAAACATATATCATACCTAGGTCTTGATCGTATACTTTCCAAAAGTATATATCAAACCTACAAATTCAGTCAAGCTTCCAAAGCGAGACGACCGCGCATGGAATTTGATTCTTCCCAATATCTCATGAGTAAGATCATGTCTTCCGATTCAGTAATAAACCTGTATGATCCCTTTGAGAGATCGTATTACTCATATGCCCTTGCATGTACACCAGCACGTCGGTGTTTAGACCTTGATTAGGTCATCAACCTATTGGTCTGCCAAATGTATATACTTAGATATATAGTAACACATCTGTCTCCCATCAGAGGATGTGTGCCTATATCATGACAGCATACGACACAGGACTTTGGTTATCTCAATCTTGTTAAGTCAACTCTTTGACCTAACTATTCTAACACCTCCAAATCTCTATTCCTACGCAGAGGACCTGCATCAAGAGGTCGGTCAGATATCAGCCTGTGTGAGAAAGGATTGCCATCTCATACTCATGTTGAAGATCATCTCTTAATAATCATTTGATAGTGCTCGATGAGTCCTCAATCTAACTCTTTAGATATTCATCCAAGCACCAGCCTTTATGATTTAATAATTGAATCAACAGATGTATGATCATTAATATGGTCATTGTACATATCCCTAATTGTACTAAGGGACCTATTATGCAAATTATTTATTCCTCATTTCAGATCAGGGAATGATATTTGTAATAACATTTATTGCATAATGGCTCGTCGTGGGCTCGCATGTCCAACAATCTCCCACTAGCCCAAAGAGCCGTCAATGGGCTAATCAATTAAACCCACACTCATGTGACAATCATAGGCTATTTAGAAAAATAGCTAAGTAAGTTGATCAGTCACTCTGTTCCCCCATGTCCTTTTACGACACTTGCATATCTCCTAGTAACAGTGTTCGCATTCAATGCGAAAGTTGCATCTTATGCAACCAATACTCAACATTGTTAGTTATAGTGGCATTGGCACTACAACTCAATAATCATTTAACCAGTATGTAATTTCTATTATCCTTATTAGAATACCATTATTCCTGGAGATCTCTATCTCCTAAGGTATCCGCAGTTAAGACCTTTTAGATCACCATCTATAAAGTATTAATTTCTTGAAGATAAGACTTAGAGATCACTATCTCTAAAGTCTTATCATCTTTAAAGATATTGTTATTACTGCAATCAAGTGTTTTATCACCATAGTAGGATTAGTAGCAGTTTACTACTCCCATTGCATGGCAGACATCTAGCTTTTTATACACATCTAGCATACACCCGGCTTCTCAGAATTGATGCACAAGGGCAAGCGGTTTTAGCATTCACATCCTCAACTCTTTGAGGTGATATTCCTTGAGATAGGTCAGTACCATATCTTTAGGAAAGGAAGCCTTTCTTGGGGTTTTCCAAGAATGGAATATGTCCAAGGTGTACCACTAATGTGACAGTCCCAATGCCCTCTTTTTTTGCTTCTGAACAACTTCAGAACTAAGATCTAAAAGTTATCCTTGAGATCATATCTCAAGGTATGGAACAACCTGTCTATAAAACACTTATTATTATCCTTATATCATTCCAAATGATTAGGATATTATCTACATTTAGCACGATGAACACAATGGCACTCCCACTAAGCTTCACATGGTTCATCAAGATTTTATCTGAAATCATAACATTTATAATTTCATCAAATCTAATGTTCCAACTACAAGAAGCTTATTTGAGTCCATAGATGGAGTTTTTTTTAGCTTGCACACCTTGCTTTCCTCAATCATGAAGCCATGGGGCTACTTCATATGAATATCCTCAAAGAGATATTCACATAGGAATGCAATCTTGACTTCCATCTTGAAGATGTCAAAGTCAAGTTGTATAGCTATAGTTAGCAATATTCTGATGGGTTTAAGCATGGTCACTGAAGAGCAAGTCTCATCGCAAGCGATGTCTTCTTTTTTGTGTGTATCTTGAGGATACGAGCCGTGCTTTGAAGGTCTCTACCTTCTCATCAGGTTTCCTCTTTCTCTTGAAGATCCATTTACACCTAACAGGTTTTACCCTTATAGGTGGATCCTCGAAGGGTCCATACACAACACTTGTATATGAAGTCTACTTTAGACTTTATTGCTAACATCCATATTTCCATGTCATGATCTTCAGAAGCTTCATCACATGAAGTAAGATCATTGTCAAACTTAATTGACACATGGAATCCATCCTCAAACACATTTGAAGAGGTATGAGTGTTTAATCTTTACTTGTCCTTTTAGTTTCTGATTTCAGGAGCCTCATTATCTTCTCAAGAATAAATGAGTTCCTTCACTTCATTTTCATCTTGATTCTCAAGAGAGTCATCCTCTAAGAATCATATTCTCGGAGATAAGATCTTTTAAGAATCTCAAGATCATAAAGTAGGCATCCAATACCATCCTTAATTTTCCTAATGAAGTAGCACTCTCCAGTGCCAGATTCCAGCTTACTTGCATGGAACCTTATTAAGGATATATATTGTAGTCTCTACTACAAATATATACCTGGAAACTAAGAGGTAATTATGCCAATATTCATCATTGATCAAATCATGTCACACGTGATCAAATTGTATCTTCCTACAACTCTATTGAGCTTAGGTATATCATGAGGAGTGAGATAAGACATATCTCCATAAGGTATTCCATGAATGCATCTACTAGGTATAGGCTACCTAGGTTAGATCAAATTCATTTCATCTTCCTTCAGACTTTTGTTCCAAACCAAAATTATGAAATCTTTGAACATTTCAAAGGTTTCTAAGGTGAAGGGAAGAAATCTCATATCACAAAAAAAACATCGAATGATATCACATATCATCAAAGTTTATCATGATATAGATGATCCACATACATCAACATGTATGAGATCTTGAATACCTGGACATCTTACATCATTCTCAGAGAAGTGTGTATTGGACATTTTACTTTGAATACAATACTCACAAGTATGTAAGATTTGAAATTTTAGACACTCTGAAGTTTCATCTCTGACTTGTCTATTGATCTCGTCAATAGACATATGTCCAAGGCTTGATGCCATATCATTGTCAAACGATCTTCATCCTCCTATTGATCTTTAAAAGGTTTAATTTTCTGTATTAGAAATGTTAATTAACCATTCATTAATATTCTAATTTAGCATAGTCCTCCAGATATGAGACTACTATCTGAAATATATCCATCATAAATCTTTATGATAGGTCTATTCCAGAATTCATGTTTATTTCCAACATTTAGAAACAAACTATGAGTGTATTCTTATATCTAGGTCATAGAGACATTCTCTAAGACTAAGGGCTCTCCCACTGAAAATATTGAAGGCTATCTATCCAATAGAGATTGATGCAACTATTGTATCAATATCCATGGATGACTATTAAACCTTAAGAACAAATTTTCCAGTCTTCTAAACAAATGCAACCCATTGCAAGTATTATTAGAAGAATGAGATACAATTATTAGAGTTTGATCTTATCACATAAGAAAGTCAATTTCAATGATTATATGTAGATGTAGATTATTCTGATGCACTATCTGAGTCCTTCTCTAAGGATTCTAGATAGATTTGATAGTCATACTATCAACACATCAACTTATTGCAATATTATTGACATTCATCCAACTCTTTGGATGTCATATGGAAGTCACGGAAGTGCAGCCAATTCTTTGACTATCCTTCTCATCTTGGGTCTGACCCATGCTTCCACTATGCTCTCTTCATCTATAAACAACCATTGTTCAAGATAAAGAATCTCTTTTGTTGAATTCGAAAGATTTCAATATAAGAGTATTCAACATTTATACATGCTTTATTTAATTCATATGAATATTATAAAGCTTCATATATGACTTGAATATAGAAAGTAGATTGATGATACTCATCATATCAACATCCATCTAAACTCTTAAAACATTGGTTCAGATAGGTATTCAAACATTTGGAATACATCATCTCTAATAGAGCCACCATTCTGCATAATGCAGAGAACCATGTCATTCGTGATTAAATGTCGAAAGCACATATGTATGCCAGATCATCTTCCTAGATTTTATAAGGATTAATTGACAATTACGATCATCATCGACAAGTCACTTCCAAAGTACATTCGATGAGATCAAGACTATAGAGACATACAAACCCTAGGTTGGTGTCCTCTTGTCTAATTAATTGTCATTCCTCATTATTATGAGGAAACTTGCACATTGCAACCACATACATTATGTGTCCAACTGCAAGTACAATATTTTGATCATGAATCCAATTCATGATATTATACTTGTTATTATTGAGTATAATATTGAGTGGGTTTAATGAAGGTTATCTGAAATAAGAAATTTGCATAAATGTATATAAATATATATATATATATGTACATATATTTTACTTTGATTTAGGAATTTTTATATCAAAGTTGTCTTGTCTTGTCAACACTGAAAGTTCATTCCCTTATCACTTTCAATGTAAGAGATATACTTACCAATATATCTCAAGCAAGATCTAGGATCTCCTTTCTTATCTTTGTTACATCCTAATAATATGAGAACTTGTAACTTGGATAAAAAGAAACGGGAACACATTCTGCCTTGCAAGTCCAACTTACATTCCCAATTTGATCTTTAACACCCGAGCCCACCACCCCTAAGGTGATGTTGACCCGTCATTAATTGAACCAACCATAACAGGAATACAACTCGCTATGCGCAATCCAATATGACCCCAATAATATGAAGACTCCATATTGGGGTCACTAGGCATACGTCCTTACTCTTTCGAGAAGCGAAGAGCCCGATCCAAATGGATTGTATGCAGGAGCAGTCACTTCGAACAGGCGTCTCCTACATACAATATCTGGCGATGGAACCCTTCACCTTGACGGGAGACCATGGATGTCACTTATGTGATCCTCCATATCATATTCAAATTCTAATTAATCATCATGAATCATATTCATTATGATTAATTCTTCCAAGGTAAATAACATCTCTATTAAAATTAGAGTGTTTAATTTTAATTGGATTCCAATTAATTTAATCATATTAAATTAATGATCCAATTAATATCCAATAAATAATCTTTATTGTTATTTGAATTATGGTATTATTTCAAATATGTATTATTCTGAATTTTAATAATTAGAAAAATACACTGTGATCTCTCATGCATTATCAAGTCCTTACCCATCGTCATGGACGGGAGTGGGACAAACCGCACACAGTGCAACCTACTACCCCTACGCTCCCCGACTAGACACCATATCCACCTCGAGAAAAGATAATGCCAAATTGATCATTGTGTACTTGAGATTATAATCGGTTTTTCAACCGAAGTTATACCATATAATAATAATCAAAACGAATTTGATTAATATTATAAGGATATTTGCTAAACAAATCCCCCAATCCTATTCAAGCAACTTTGTTTGTTGGAAAGTAGATTGTGTGACCAATTCTGATCAAGATCATATTTAATCAATTATTGGTTAAGGCAATGTCATTTAAGGAAATAATTATCATCAATTATTTCACAAATATTTTATCCATAATTATTCTAGGAAATTAAGCTATTTAATGCCACTAATTGGTTAAATGACAATCATAAGGTTCTTGATTAGGAAAGTAATTTCCGGTAGTGACCCTCACTTACTAAAATTAGCATATCTCAATCAATTTAAATCCAAATTAAGCAAAGTAAGTTTCTTAAATTTTTTAATTTGATTTACAACAGAACTTAAGTAATTTTCACGTATTTCTAAGCATTTCAAATCAGTAATTAACTCTTTAATTACGTCATGATTCGCAGTCCCCGAAACAGTGGATACATGTTCACTAATTTGATCATAACTTGAGCAAATGGATCCGAAATCACGCAAACTCAGATCCTACGATTTCCTTACTTAATGGGGAACAAAATCCAAGTTTTATTTTCGTGTTTAAACAATTTAAACAGGGCCTAAAATAATCATAAAACAGAGATGCGAAAATGAAATGTGATAAAAAATTCACAAACCCTAACGAACCCAATTCGTCCTACGTTTATAGATCGTATCCGAAACCTCTGACCTAAGGCTCTGATACCACTTGAAGGATATGGAGAGATCCTTAAGCGCATCACGGAAGCATGAGGATCGCATCGTATGCGATCGGGAGCGACTAATCGCACTAGTTGCTCGATACAGTGGAAATTAAAATTTTTCATGTGATGAAACCACATGATCCAAGAACATTTCTCAGATCGTTTCATCTAAATTACAAATAAGTATTAGGGTTACCTCTTGAAGCGTGGTTGTGATAGAGTCTCTAAACGAAGAGACCTCCTGTCGCAAGTCCGATCCGACAGAGGAGACGCTTGCGAGCGTGTTGATGAAACACGTGCTCCTCGCAATCCATGTTGATGATCCAAGCAGCAGATCTCCTGATCTCGACACACGAGATCCGACGTCTTCTTCACGAGCGAGGCACATCAAAGGAAATGGAGATCCACGAGCAAATAATCGGGCAGCATAACGACGACGCTGCGATGATGGAGACTCTGTATAGGTCATCCATGGTGGACGACCATTAGAGAGAAAGGGAGAGGGCGTGTAGAGAGGAAGAGAGAGAGAGCCTTGTGTTTCTCATTAGCATTGGAAGAGCAAGGGGTTCCCTTCTATTTATAATATTTCAGGATCCATGGATCTCAATCCATGGACAACATAAATCCAATGGCTCACATTGATTTGTGTTTCTTTCAATGGCCATGATTTGTTGCTAAAATCTTTGCAACAACAATTTGTTGTGTTTGAAATAAATTAAATATATTGAAAATCAATCAATATATTTCAATATAAATCAAATCCACAAACATGGAATGTCTTGGAATAAAAACAACCATCCTTCCATGTATGGGGTGGACGGCTACCAACTTGGAGAGACCAAGTTGGCCGTCCACTCCATGTATGGTATGGAGGCTCTTTTATTCCAATTATGTCTAGATCTCATATCTCACATAATATTCCACATATGCAACAAATTTTGTTGCAAATTTATTGACCAAAATAATTCCAAACTATTTTATGAACATTGCAATCATGCCATTGGAAATTTGTGAATCACATTCACAACCCAAAATAAAATGTAAATAACATTTTCAATTTAATGTCCAATGTGAATCCAATTCACATCAACATTTAATTAATAAATGTAAATTGCAAATAGCTCTCTCTTATATATTGTAAATCACATTTATAATATATGTGATTAATATGGATAGTGTTATACACATTATTCATATCCATGATAATTAAATCGCATTTAATCTTCTTGGATCTCTATTCTCATGTTCCCAAATAATATAAATCACATTCACATTTTTCACATCTTTGATAATTAAATCACATTTATTTATCTTAGATAACTCTCTTTATAATATGAATCAAAGTCATATTAATCATGATAATTAAATCACATTTAATTATTCATTTTCTCAGTGCTCGGATACATGTATCCATGGATAATGCGCTTTCTCTGCGGATACTTGGAGATAAGGACAGGGCGATTGTATTGTTCCACGTATAGTGACTTGGATATTGAGATCACATCTCAAATCCAGATATCGATCCTCCCATAGATGCTTGATTAAATCAAGACCGTAAATCTAATCTTCTCATTGCATCTGAATCACATTCAGATCAATGTCCAACGTTTGAACCAAGATCAGATCACTTCTCTACTAAGAGGAGTCACTAAAATCCAGACCCGTTTCATCACTCCCTAGGAATGGAAGCGTCATAGTTATACAATCGTTTATGATCATATCACCCTCAGGTAATCCCAATACTTGTACGTCCTGCATACTGGAAGACCCAGAATAAAATCCGAAGTATTAGATCTTTTTTCACTGTCTACTTCAGGGTTTTATCTTTAAGTTTCTCATTTGATCATTGGGAGTCGGTATTGATCATATACTTTCCAAAAAACATATATCATACTTAGGTCTTGATCGTATACTTTCCAAAAGTATATATCAAACCTACAAATTCAGTCAAGCTTCCAAAGCGAGATGACCGTGCACGGAATTTGATTCTTCCCAATATCTCATGAGTGAGCTCATGTCTTCCGGTTCAGTAATGAACCTATAAGATCCCTTTGAGAGATCGTATTACTCATATGCCCTTGCATGCACACCACAGCATCAGTGTATAGACCTTGATTAGGTCATCAGCTTATTGGTCTACCAAATGTGCATACTTAGACATATAGTAACACATCTGTCTCCGGTCAGAGGATGCATGCCTATATCAAAACAGCATACGACATAGGACTTTGGTTATCTCGGTCTCGTTAAGTCAACTCTTTGACCTAATTAATCTAACACCTTCGAATCTCTATTCATATGCAGAGGACCTGCATCAAGAGGTCGGTCAGATATCAGCCTATGTGAGAAAGGATCGACATCTCCTACTCAGGCTGGAGATCGTCTCTTAATAATCATTTGACAGTGCTCGATGAGTCCTCAATCTAACTCTTTATATATTCATCCAAGCACCAGCCTCTATGATTCAATAATTGAATCAACAGCTGTATGATCATTAAGATGGCAGGGTAAATAACCCTAATTGTACTAAGGGACCTATTATGCAAATTATTTATTCTTCATTTCAGATCAGGGAATGATATTTGCAATAATATTTATTGCATAATGGCTCACCGTAGGCTCGTGTGTCCAACACCATGCACCGTTTGATTTCACCAGACACGATCAGATCTGTACACCTACTTCACATGCATGCACTGTCAGATCTTGAGTGGAGCAGATCAGAGCTGTCAGCTACCACCTTCACGAGAGCCCGCCACGTGTCCCCACGTGCCTCGCACGCGCCTGCAAGGGTATATTTCCTTTTCACCCTCGCATGTTTGTCTTTTCATGTTTAGTTTATTAAATAAAATTGTAGTTAAAACTTTTTACAGTTTGGGCCTTGTGTTTATGAATATCTGCATTTGAGTCCCTCTCAGTTTGTAGCACGTGTTGTCCCACGTGACTTTTGGGTTATTTGCACTGTATGCCCGGCACTTATCATATGTTCTGAATCAAATTGCATGTTTCTAGTATTTGCACCTATACCATTGTGAGTCTGGATCATGTGTAGTATGTGCGCTTGCTTGGACTTTTTGCAATCCCGGCCCTAGAATTTTTAACAGTGTTATTGTTTGGGCCAGATATTTATTTTAATTGTACTTTGGTCCCTGTAAACTGTGCCTAATGAATTAATGTATTTTGGACTTAATAAATATTAAATTAATTCAAAACATTGCGTAAAGTTACCATTAGCTCCTGTTGATGTGTATTATTTGTTCTGATTTTCTTGATTGATTTGATTACATTTATTAATTCTAAAAATTCAAAAACCTTTAAAAACATCCATGTTTATCTTAGAAAAATCATAAAAATTCGAAAAATATTTAAAAATTTTATAAAAAAACAATGTAGTTGCCTCTTTGTGTGTTTTATTTAGTGTATTAGTTATATTTGAAAATTCCTTATAAAAACCCTAAAAATAGCAAAATACCTAGAAATTTATAAAAATCATATAAAACCAAACAAAAATCCAAAAAATATATGTCCAATTCCTGTTTGTAACATTTTCTATCTATGTTCTGATAAAATTGTAGTCCAGGACCTTGGGGCACTTAAAGTATTTTTAAGTTGCAATTTGGTCCTGATTGTTCACTATTTGCATTTATAAGAACCTTTTATTTTTTATAAAATCATAAAAACATTTACAAAACCCCAGAAAATTACCAAAACATTTCAAAACTTTAAAAACTCAAAAATATTTTTATATTAATTTTCTGAGTATTTTTAGCAATAAAGAAAAATCCTAAAAGATTTGTGTGTTGCTTGGTTTTATTGGTTGTTGATTTTATTTCCTTATTAAAAATTAAAAAATTGCAAAATTAAAAACCATTGGAAATGTTTTATTTTATTTCTGAGATCTGACTACTTCGTAGGTTTTTTTGTGCTCCTTGTGTTCAACCCTGGATTGTTATACCAAGTAAAATAAATAGCGAACCGCTTACATATGGTTGATTGTTTTTTATCTGTTTCGAGTGGTTACTTCTTCTTGTTGAGCTCGGCTTTTCAATTGGGATCGCAACGACCTCTGTTTTACTGTGATACTTAACCCTAATCGATAAAGTAGAATATTTTGGAACACATTCATGACTCTTATCGACAATGACCTAGCTTGCACACCTGCACCTTTCACTTTGCTTAACTCAATTGTAGTGGTAGATGGTTGGATTTACCGGCATGAGACACAAGTCAATGGAAACATCAGAAGTCATACATTTGTGGTCGTTGTTCTCCAACCCGATCCAGTAGCGAAGAGGTCTAAAGATAGAATGTTGTCGGTTGCAATAATGACTTGAAAAGAGGGATAGTGTACTGGCTCAAGAGGAAAAAGTCCTTATGTAAATGTTGGTGTATATACTATTTTAAAAAATGCATATTCAAAACCTCCAAAAAGAATAGATGGGCAAAATGCCAAGGAAAAATCAATTCTCGTCGGAGTATATGTATGTACATAGTCAATAAGCAAACTTGAGCTTCAAAGTCAAATACATGTGAACCTGCAACCAGTTGACTTCGCTGCACTAGTAAAGCATCCTAGGATGAGTAGCTACACTAGCTACCATCCATTCTCTTCTTCACCTCCTCTTCTCTAGTCAGTTGCACTTGAACTTAGAAGGGAATATCCTGCTTCTCGAGGAAAGAGTTGCTGGATTGAGGAATTAGGATCACCATGTTGGAGAAGACTGACTTTTACCACTTCAGTCGAGAGGAGCTATACATCACTGACACTATACAAGATAGACTCATAGTCATAAGGGATTGTGTATGACATCGACTTGTTATGACCTGGCTTTTGAGGAGGCTTGGGCAGTGTTTTGTGGGTCCTAAAGGTTGTTTTGTTTCAAGTTCGATTCCCTGTGATGTTTTGACCACCCTAATTTTTCAAGGTCCGATTGAGCTCCAAACTTTGATTTTATGAAAACAAGTTTGAAAGTCAAAATCAATCCAAGTTATTTCTTTTTATTTTCTCTGTTTTCTTTTCTGCACTGGTAAGACATAAATGTTTGCTTGGTAAGACAAGTATAGGGGGTGATGAATCTCCATTTTGACACCTTTATTCTTTCATTTTAACCTTTAAACCCTAGCTAAATGCATGTAAATAGCATTAATTTGCATAAAATAACATAGAGTATTGTGTGAATATTGTATAGATTGATGTGTTTAAAGCCAAAATAAAAGAACAAAGAGAAGAAAAGAAATGAAATGAAATATCATGGGTATTGAATGGTCTTAAACCTCGATAAGGGTCATCATGACGACTGGGTCGAAAGAAATAAAGCAAGGAGAGATAAGGGCCAAGAAATACAATAAACCCTAAATTCAAATTCATTAATAAGTTCATTTTAGGACCCATTTTATACTTTATTATTTATACCTCAAATCAATATACTTTGTACTTGAAAGTAGTAGATCAAAATACATAAAAAAATACAAAAAATTTTCACATAAAATAATGCACCATGTGACTTCTACAATTAGGATAAAAAATTAAAATCCCAACTTTACAAACATCTATCTTCTCCATATGAACTTAAAATTCATTAAAATCATATTTAATTGAATATAAATTTTAATTAGCTATTTAACGAAGGTGAATTCATTTAGTTTAGAGCTAAGATGCAAAAGTTATATTTTGAACCCCTATTATACATTATACTTGAATAAAATGTCTGTTTTATTTATTCTTTATATTTTTCATAATTTTATATTTTTATAATCTTGTAAATATTATTTATAATATATACACAAGAATAAAATGAAATAAAACTATCAAAAACATAATAAAATAAATAAGTGCACAAAGATATATAGATGAATTCTACTTATACCTATATAATAAATGAGGTTAATGGGGCTGCCCCCACGCCATTTGCGGCATTTCTTTTTATTTTTTTTCAAAAATATCACCATGTATATTCATTCCTATATCCCTCCTATATGTGATTCGAATTTCTTCAGAAACAGAGACTCCTACGGCCTCCATCTAGACGGTCATTTTTTAACGGTAACAGGATTTTTTAAATCGACACCATCTCGATGGAAGCCGTAGGAGTCTCTGTTTCTGACGAAATTCGAATGGTATATATGAGGGATATAGGGATGAATATACATGGTTTTATTTTTCAAAAAAAAATAAAAAACATGCCAAAATAGGGGGCGGGGCACCCATGTTGGTTGCCCCAAGGGCGCAGCCCCATTAAATCCATAATATATATATATATATATATATTTATTTATTTAATTAGGTATACATATTGCCTCAGAATAATAAAATAAAATATATTTATGTACATTTAAATAAGTTGTAAACATATAAATTAGGTGCATGATAAAATCTAAAATCCAAAATAAAAATAAAATATATTATATGTAGGTAAGGGTAAAATGGGGCTGCCCTCATAGGGGAGCTAACTTGCCTCCCCCCACGCCATTTCTCCCATTTTTTATTTTTTTTTTTTTGAAATTTTCTTCCCTGGATTTTCATCAATATATCCCTATATTATGTCATTAAAATTCTATGCGAAACAGAGACTCCTACGACCTCCATCCCGATGGGGTCGATTTTAGCAATGTTGTTTCCGTTAAAAAATGGTCGTCTGGTTGGAGGCCGTAGGAGTCTATGTTTCGGATGAAATTTTAATGACATAATATAGGGATATAGTGATGAAATTCCACGGAAGAAATTTTCAAAAAAATAAAAAAATAGGAAAATGGGGCGAGGGGAGCCAAGTTAGCTCCCTCCAGGGGCAGCCCCATTTAACCCATGTAGGTAAATATACATATATTTATACTTGTAAAAAGTAACATACAATAAATTAACTTATAAAAATAAATAAAAATCACCATAAAATACTACATAAAATAATAAATATTTTTCATGTTTTAACCTAAAATTAATAAAATCATTTAATATTTTATTTTGAATTAATAAAGAATTTCCAGCCTGTTTTGTCGCGTTGTGGCCCATGTGGACCAATCAGGGTCGAGATTGAATATGACTCCAGTCAATTCCCCACCCTCCTTAGTTATGTTGTTGTCAGAGCGTTTGACCCAATTCCTCAATTTTTTCCCACTTGATTCCTTCATCGATTCGGTCCGAGGTCTTCTTGACTTTTATACCTCGATCAATGGACTTTCACGCCAACCCGTCTTCTCGATTGGTGAGCCTCTGAATTAAGCACAACCCTCGAGCCAACCTCGCCCTGTATATAGTACCAACTCAGCCTCCCATTTGAATTTGATCCCTCTTTCACCAATCATACCCTAATCCAACATTGGAATGAACCTCCTAATGACAATAGGAGACTCTCCAACGGTTCAGCGAGCGAGGAAGGTAGTGAATCGAGGTAGATCCAAGCTCCGTTGCGAGCTTTGGCTTCTTGCCTCCTAGGTCAGGTGAGCTTTTCATTCTTGCATTTTTTATTCCTAGAATCTAGAATAGGGATAGGCTAGCTCTTAGTTACAGTTAATTTCGTCTTTTATTTCCTAAAAATCAAAATCGAAGTTCGTCGGAGCTGGGCTCCAGCAAACCTCTTCACCATTCTTCGACCGTTATCTGACCTCGCCAACACCTCCATACCGTTCCTCTCTGCCCTCCCTTCGGCCCGGGCACCACCATCCACCCCGAATCTCTCCCATATCAGGAGATTAGCTCTCTCGTCTCTGTCGTTCGCCGGAGAGCATCGCCCCGATGCATCCTTCGTCCATTTTTACCAAAATCGAGTCCCAGGCCTTCGCCCTCGTGTCCCTTAAGCTAACCATGCAGGTCTGAGCTCTCATAGACCCTCTTTTGGATCGAACTTTGCCCCAGACAAGTAGCTGAAGTGCTACACTTCCTCTCCTGTCGGGGCTCACTCCAATGACCCTCGGCTCCATCTGAAGCCTCCAGGAGATGCGTACCACCCTGGGGAGCGTGTCGAGCATCAGATCAGCTAGTGAGGCCATCGGAGGACAGAGTTGTGCCCGATCGAAACTCGGAAGAACATGCATTCTTCCTCGTTCTTCCAAGTCATCTCTCTATCGTCCGATCAAGCCTAAACGCTAGGAGGACCAGCTACCGTTGGATGCATGTACCTTTAACCGTCGGATCATCAGGCGCCTTCTAATCTCCAGTCCATCGTTGAATCGTCATCGCAGAAGGAGAGAGTGGCATGTGTCCAAGTGAAAGTATCTACACCGTCCGCCAACGCCTATATGGAGTAATTTTGCCCCAGAATCCCTGCATTTTTGTATTTTCATTTTAATCCATATTTTTTTGTTTGTGGTGTAAAAGTTTTGGTTATTTTCCATGTAGCCCAATATTTATCACTTAGGTCCCCTGCCATGTTACCTCACGTGCCCATACACGTGAGGTAGTGGGTATTTTGCAAGGACACCCTTATGTGTATGTGTTATTATTTAATCCAGAAACTTTGTAATGCAGTTCAAAACTTTTTGAGATAATTGCATGCATGCCCTATGTGGTTTACAAGTTCCATTTAAACCATTGCATGCGTGGAATGAACTAAATATTTGTGGTAATTTATGCAGAAACCCCTATATATTAGAAATTGGTTTTGGATTGAAGTTTTATTTATTTTATTTGCATATTAGTCTCTATCAGTATTGCTTTTTTATTTGTGTATTATTTGCATTAAAAATACCATTCTGTATTTAAAAATTATAGGGATTTTAATATAAGTGCCTTATATCATCTCATCATAAATATTTTTGGTAGGGCATTCAATATTAATTTCCTATATTTAAAAATCCAATAATATTACATTTATTCCTTGTTTCCATTAAAAATCCATAAAAATTAGAAAAATATTTTGAAAAAATCTAAAAAATTTGAGGATATTTATTACTATATTTTACATTTACCAATCAAAAATCACTAAAAATACAAAAAAATCATGAAAATTGCAAACCCTCTGTAATCCTAAAAAAATTATAAAAATTTATTTAAAAATCCAAAAGTTGTGTTTTTTTGTAATTTCTTTATTATATTTACTATCTATTAAAATTAGTTTTGGAAACTTTTGAACTGATTAGTTATTTTTAAAATCCAAAACAAGTCGTCTACATTTTATTGTCCACTGTTTTCCTACTTTTATCCAATTAAAAATACAAAAAAATAGCAAAAATTTGAAGAAAAAACCAGAGAAAATTATAAAAAAAACTAAAAAATATTTTATTTTTCTATTTTTGAAGTATTTATAACTATTTTATAATTCTAAAAAACCACATTTATCTATATTGCTATATTTACTTATATTATTATTGATATTATTATAATTATTAAAAATACCAAAAAAATATTTTCTTATTTCCTAATTGTGTCTTGGTTTTATATTTTCATTATCTATATTATATATAAATTACACATACCATATATCTAATTAAAAGGAAAAGAGAATCAAAAAATCAGAAAATATAAAAAAGAGAAATATAAAAAATATAAAATTAAAAATGCATAAAATATAAAAACAAAAATTTTTTAATAATTAAACAATTAAAAACGCACTAAAAATCAAAATCTTCACAAAAACACCAAAATAATTGTTAACTTTCTACCCTTTATTGTTGTCTATCCCCCGTGCACCCTGTGTTCGACTTCTACTACTTATTCACTATACACATTTTAGTTAGAGTTATAATAAATTTTAACTCCACTTCTATTTTACATTGCTATATTTATTTATGGATTAATTGTTATTGATATCGGATTTCATGAGCGATCGCCTCAGCTACACTGTATCTTCACCTTGCGAGGATATTTTTCGACCCTCGCAGAATCCATCTAACACCTACTAAGCACTAAAACCCGATGTGAAGCTTTGGTCGATCCTACTTTACTATGTTTGGACTAACTAAAATATAAATGATAGTCTTGGAATGCTAGTCAGTATGCTTGGTTCTCGTCACAGAGGTATAACTCAAGTGCTTTTTTTGGCTATAGTATTATTGTAGTTTTAGGATGGGATACTTTGAAACTATGTTGGTCCCTTTTGTTTTCCCTGCAGATGCATACACACGATTGTGTCATTTCGTTTTATCTTAGAGAAATGAAATGCTGATCTTTTTAAAAAAAATAGCGTAAATTAACACACGATTTCAATGTCATTAACTTTAAAGTTGACAATGTGATACTTGAACTTTAAAATTTATCTCAATATGGTCTTGACTATTGAAATTTAGTCTATTTCATCTTTCCAACCTTAAATTTCAATAGTCAAGGACCACATTGAGCCAAATATTAAAATTGAGGTATCACATTGCTCTATTTTATGTGAGACAACTATTAAAATTCAGGTATCGCATTGTTCTATTTTAAAATTCATGTATGACATCCGAATCAGGTCTATAGTTAATGGATTTTCTTTGTAATTTACTCAAAAAAAGTAGATAGCAAACTGCAGGGATTGATCCAGCCACAAAAAAACAAATATCATAGTGTGCTTCGAATTGTGTTAGCATTTTTCTTCAGGAAGGTTTTTCCTTTCATTATTTGAATATGATTTATTATCGTCTTTCGTGAAAAAAAATAGAGAATTGTCAAATCTATTCATTACAGTTCTAATCGGAAATAATTTTGAATTAGACCAGATCTATATTGCATGTACAGAGTTTCATCCCTCAAGGGAAGCTTGGCATGGAAGTATGTCATGAGACATGGAGATCACGGTTCATTTCGGGGTCATGACTCACGGAAACCACCAAATGAAAAATGTGGAAATAATGCAGCATGCTATACATTAAGGAGAAGGATTACACAACCCAAAATCAAGCACAAAAACAGGAGCAACAAACACCGGGCAGCCCTTATATATAGGTCGATTATGGAATTTCTACTCTCGTACTGACCGTCCATCCACATTCACCTTTATCCACCTCATGCTGCTATCGAAGAATGCGATCAAAAAACAGTCTTAAGCAAACAAGATAAGTGGGTACCACTTATGGAACTCATGTTTACAAGTTCAGGACTTTTACATCCAATCCTAGTCATGAGATAAATTGCAAAGTTGGAAAGGCCTTCCACCATCAACAAGTGCTTCAAGCAACCTCACGTCTCAGAAGTTGAAACATCAAGGCAAATCAAGCAACGTACTCAACTTTTGTTCTGGGGGATCCAGAAAAAAATAGAGAAAAGCAATATATTAAAAATCCCCTTCTTGGACAACCATTTCCAAAAACCCTCCTCCATAGCTGGGCAACAAATGGAACCAATTGACTGACAAGAAACAATAACATAGTTTCCCATGCTTTACTATATCGATGGAAGCGAACTCACCTAACAATTAACCTCTGTTGGAATCCTAGACCATACCATAACATGCAGCAAACTGCATCTCCCCAAGAAATGATACATTTGAACACAAAATGCAAAAAGAACACGGCAATCCAGATGCTAAGCCTCACATGTTCAGGCGTTGTCGTTAACATCCTTGGCCCAGGCATTTTGGTGGTTCTTCTTGCTGCCTGGACTCGCACAGACAAAAACTTGCCTGCAACTCACTAACCTTGGGAAGTACACGAAGTGGATTTTCCTCTTATATCTCAGGTTGCAGACATACGAAAAAAAGGTAAGAGCAATTACCAGAGTCAACAAAAAACGGAAGTGCTCACTTCAATAGTTTACAGAGTACATTCAGTTCCATTCAGTTCCATCTCTGCCACATTTTAGACCTCAAACTCGGTTCCATCTCTGCCACATTCTAGACCTCAACCTCAATTTAAACCCTTGACTACCATTAACGACATAAGATTTGCAGTATGTACATTCACTTTTTTTTTCTCCAATCAAATTTACCAAAGAAACACCATTGACCTGACCCTCTTCCTTTCGGTTCATCAAATAGGTTTATTTAGAACAAAAGCTACCTAAAATTTTCTTTTACTTCTTTTTTTCTGGGAAAAAGCAAGCCCCAAAAAGTTTGCATATCAGACAACAGTTAACAAACCATCCAAACTTCTTCAAACAATCATGAGCAAAGACATTTAAGTGGTAAATTACTAATAAACACTGGGAATTCTACCACCACTTAACATATTAAAAAATTACTCTTGCAACTCACAATCTCAAATGAGTGCACTCTGCAGTCCCTAGACCGAAAGCATACCCATGTGCACCTAGGCAGAAAGTCAAAAACTCCTCTCCCTCCCTGCATCCCGATTACCTTTTTTAGTCAAAAGAGAGGAAAAAAACACGAAGGTGTCCGTCCCAGAAATTTTATTAAAAGATTAAGAAAGGCACTTACAAGAAAAGACTCGAGGAGAATTAAAGAACGAAAGATTACCCTTTCTACAACCACACAATACAAAAATCCTAACAAGAACTATCAACCCTAATCCTCCCTACTACCAAAATCTCAACGAGGAACGCCATGATCAAGCACGAATGAAGGGATGGCCCCATCATAGATCGTTGGATCATATCATAATGATCAGATCACCTACAAGGCTACAACAGCACAAGTTCACGGGGCTCCACACCCCCCACCACACCACTAGACACATGCGGTTACCTTCTCATTTGAAAGCTTTCTTCCTTGAGGTTGGGACATGCCCCATCATTTGTGCTATGGTCATTCGAAAAAGGGCTTTCTCATCCAAATCTTCCTCTCGCACAGCTTGAAGACCGTCCCCATCTTCTCCAGATTTCTTTGTGCCCACATGATCAATCTCATTATTGCCTCGACAGACGTTTGTCTTATGTTCCTATAGTGTTTTTGTCTTTTGTCTGGAACATTCCCAACGATCGAGCTCTCATATGAATCTCCTGAAACAATTGAAACCACAACCGTAGTGACAAGTCAAAGAGGTTGCAACCACAACAGACTTCACCTCATCAAATATGCCAGATGCAAGTGGAATCTTCACCTCAAGGAATCGATTCTTCCTTCGAAGATGGATCGTGTGCCCTTTCCACAAGCTCCGGAGCACCAACATTTGTGGTAGAGCCATGAAGCAAACCACTAGACGACGCATCATATCTCCCCACAACGAGAGGGATGCCACAAGCCAAAGGGAATCCTCTCTCAGACTCGGAAAGGTCCAAAGCAGTAGAGAGACCTAAACGAAGTTGCAAGTCCCATCTCGGCTCAGTGGAGCCCGAACCACCCCAATCAAAGCAACTAGCAGGCTCGGGTCCTTAACAAGACCCGCCAAGTCCACAACAGAGCAGTTCGGATCCAATCCAAGCTCCAGGCACTCTTGTTGGATCGGATCATTCCCACAACTCGAAGAGACCGCCTCGAACTGGTTCGGATCCTCCCCCAGAACCGAGTACTCTCCTTCTAATACCTCACAAGCAAATAAGGCATCAGACAAAACCCTAATCTCAAATGAAGCATCCACCACCTCCGAAGAAACAAAACCCTCCTGCATCGGGGATTCGACCACCGGGATATGTTTTGAGAGATTGCCCCCAAATCCTCATCGTAAGACGTAGTCTCCTCCGTGATCTGCAGGGATTTGAACGAAGCCTTCAACGGTTGGTCCAAAAACGCCTCTGTAATCCTTGCGGAAACTGGATCCTCTACCGACCTTTCAAATGATGCTTCTGCTATCTCCGCCGCAAACCTTGCCATTGCAAAAGACCCTGATTCCAATCGTTCGACCGAGGAGGCCAAGAAGGGCGAAGACAGTGAGGATGATAGTGCAGAGGCGGAAAGTTAGGTTTGGGAAGGGTGGCACGGAGGAGACTGGGATGTTGGTGCTGCGTGGAGGAGGTGAGGAAGGGTGGCGGCCCACGCAATTACTTTTTTATAAGGTTGGTAAATTTGTGACCACCTTTGGACGACATAATGATATCCTCAATGTTGGCTAGCTTGCGAAAATAGGGATTTGAAAAAATGCTTCTTACATGTGCACCCTTTTAAACTTTGCCAACAACATGTGTTCTCTACTTATTTCTAAATTATAGGAAGACCTTAAAGTATCTCTAATAAGACGGGTTCCCTTCCCATTTTCTACAACCTAATTGTCGGCGTCATTTACTATACCTAATTGTTGGCGTCATTTACTATTTTAGTAATTGAGATATTTTTATTTTTATTTTATTGATGGGCTCTAAGGATTCACGTTATATAAGAAAGCATAACTCTGAACAAAATCATTTCACTGCATTCTCAATTTCTTTCACATGGTATCAGAGCAACAATCACATACCAGAGTTTGTAACCAAGAAACCCTCAACAACCACCTGCCTTTCCCTCCATGCACCTCCGACCTTGCTAGGCCACACCATCACTGTCCAAGCCTTATACAGGTCCCTCCTTGTGTCGTCGAACTTGTGCGAAGTCACTTCTTCACATCACCTTTGTTGTTGTAGATCCCACGCGGCATCTCTTCTTCGCATCATCAATCCCGCACATGGAAGGTCGTATCGCGATATATCGGCGATATATCGCCGATATATCGGTATCGGAGGGTCAGGGATATCGATATTGGCATGCATATCTAAATATCGGGTGTCTGCGATATATCGGTTGTCGGTGATATATGCCGACACTTGGCATATTCCTTCATTCACTTGCACGAAATTGAGGACCGTTTTGGTTATAAAACTCCCATATCGGCTCATTTCGCCCATATCGACAACTCAAGCTCCCAAGCTCCCTTCTTCCATCTCCATTGCATTTTGAGGTATGATCTTCTCTTAATTAGTGAATGAAAATTCAAAATTAGATAGGGCTTTTGTTCTTGACGGTTATTTGATCCATAATCATCTTTTTTTGTAAAATTTGGAATGAGTGGAGTTGGATGACATGCTTTAACCTTAGGAAACAATATTCCATGATGATTTTGTTAAGTCATGGTGTGTATTTTATTAAATCCGAAAATAGAAGAAATAATTCTTCAAATTATTGAGTAATTTGTTGTTGAATTTTGGGGCTTTTGATTTTTTGGCATATTAGGTGATGTTATGGGAGGGACTTGGATCTCATGATTTAGCCTTAGTTGAAATTTTTTCATGGTGATTTATGTTAGGTAAATGGGTGTAATTTATTAAATCCGAAAATAGAAAAAATAACTCTTCAAATTATTGAGTAATTTGGTGTTGAATTTTGGGGCTTTTGGTTTTTTTTGTTTATTAGGTGAACTTATGGAAGGATGAACTTGGATCTCAAGATTTAGCCTTAGTTAGAATTTTTCATGGTGATTTATGTTAGGTAAATGGGTGTAATTTATTAAATCCGAAAATAGAAGAAATTATTCTTCTGAGTAATTTGTTTAGGTAAATGGGTGTAATTTATTAAATCCGAAAACAGAAGAGATAATTCTCCAAATTATTGAGTAATTTGTTGTTGAATTTTGGGGCTTTTGTTTTTTTTGGGTTTATTAGGTGATGTTATGGAAGGATGGACTTGGATCTCATGATTTAGCCTTAGTTGAAATTTTTTCATGGTGATTTATGTTAGGTAAATGGGTGTAATTTATTAAATCCGAAAACAGAAGAAATATTTCTTCAAATTATTGAGTAATTTATTGTTGAATTTTGGGGCTTTTGATTTTTTTGTTGGTTTTTTCAGATCAAGGATTCAAGATCATGGCACACTCCGGTTCAGACTCTCTGATGATTCTCGTGGACAGATAGATTTCGACGGTGGAGAGATTGGTTGGAAGTATGCCATCGTTCCAGATGGCAACAAAGTGAAGGATTACTAGAGTGAAGCATCACCTTGTTGGCAGCAATAAAAATGTTGCCAAGTGCACTCGATGTCCAAAAGACATGAGGGACTTGGTGAAGGCCAATATGGAGGGCAAAAAAGAGAAGGATGTGGAGAGGTCAAGACGGGATGAACAGTTCAAGGAGTTCATGTTTAAGAAAGAGTTCAATGTCCTCTCAGATTCAAACGAAGATGACTTTGTCTACTCTGATGACGTTCAGACCGAAGCGGAGAGGAGGGCGTACAGGAGGGCGAGGCGACAAAAGAGTCCATGAGGAGCGAGTTTGAGAGGAGAGAACTCGTTGGTGCACGTGGCGGCTTCCCTGATGCTGGTGGCAGTGGGAGTGGTTCTGGAGGTGCACCAGTACCACCACCCACTAAGAAACACAAGGGGAAGGGACTAGAACCATTCTTGACGAGGAGTGGGTCCATGCAGTACAAGCCAAGCAAGAACCCGAAGCAAAAGGCGGTGAAGGGGATGTTCACCAATGCACGAGAGAGAGTGGGTAGGGCCATCGGCAAGCTCTTTTTTGGGGAGAGCATCCCAACCCATGTCGCTAGTGAACCTTTCTTACAGCACGCCATTGATGAGATCGCCGCAGCTGGAACAGGAGTGAAGGCTCCAAGTGCCAAAGAGTTGATGAACAAGTATCTTACGCAGGAGAAGGAGGAGATGAACGAGTACATCTCGGACCTGAGGAAGAAATGGCTAGAGTACGACGTGATGATGATGTGTGATGGCTGGACAAGTTATACGAGGAAGCAAATCATCAACTTCCTCGTTTACTGCGATGGTAAGACGATTTTCCTTAAATTCGTCGATGCTTCTGAATAGGTCAAGGACTACAAGCAAGGTTCAGGAAAGCGGTATACGTATGCGTTTGGACGGGTCACTGAATAGCGATTAAGCGGTATGCGGGGGCATATGCGGGGCATATGCGGTTCTATGTGTTTCCTAATTTTTTATTTAAAAATAAATAAATATATACAAAATTAAGTACAACTGAACTAATTTATAATTGTGGTCCAACACAAGATCTAAGAAAGATGACTTTCATATAGAGGTCAAAATAATCTTTATCAATCAAATATCAATACTTCAATAGAAAAGTTAGCACACATCAAGGTAGACCAATGAAAGTATAGAATCAAAAAACTCTGATGATTCGGAAGTCGGGAGGTAGAAACCCTAATCGACGAATTGGGATTTTTGATGTGGAAGCTCTAATAGGGGGTTTGGGTTTCTCAGTGATTCGGGGTGTCGGGTGTCTTTTTTCATAGATCCAGATCCGACAACCCAATTAAGCTCCAAAAACAGGAAGCAGGCGCACGGTCCACATATGCGGCCGCACAGCCCGCATATGCGGACCACAAAAGCGCAAAGGGCGCTTAGTGAGGGGCTTCATGTATGCGGCACGGTAGGGTATCCGTTGCGACCGCTCAAACCGATTTCATGAACACTGACTACAAGTACATGCTGAAGTTGCTGAAGGACGTCATTGAGGAGGTTGGGAAAGAGAACATCGTACAGATTGTGACGGACAACGGCAGCAACTTTAAGAAAGCAAGAGAAACAATAATGAAGTCCAGCAGCTACGGCATTTTTTGGACACCGTGTGCTGCACATTACATAGATTTGATTCTGAAAGACTTCGGCAAGAGGAAGCTCATCGTGAAGGTGATGGAACAAGCACGGGCGATCACGACTTTCATTTACAACCATTCCAAAGTGTTGGATTTGATGAGGCAGACATGCAATGGTGAGTTGGTGAGGCATGGGATCACACGCTTTGCAATCAATTTTATAGCATTGCAAAGCCTCAAACAACACAAGGCAGGGTTGAAGAACATGTGCTGCCAAGGTGAATGGTTCGAAAACACAGAAGCTCTAACTGAAGGAGGAAGGAGTGAAGACAATCATCAATGATCTCCATTTCTGGGATGACGTGACAAGGGTCACGAAGATAATGGAACATGTTGTTTCTGCATTGCGTATCGTAGATGGGGATAAGAAGCCAACTATGGGAGTCATCTACAAGGCAATGTGCTGCATGAGGGAGAACATTAGAGAAGCAGTTGGGAGAGGATTTAAAGCATGGTTGGACATCATGGACGAACGATGGTCCAAGATGCACTCACATCCTCTTCACAAGGCTGGTATGTTTTATTATCCATTTAGTTTTTTTAATCCATTTCCGTAGGTATGTACTTTTGAATGATTAAAATTTGAGAATTGTTCGTCTCCAGCATAGTACTTGAATCCGAAGTACCAATACAAGAACAGTCTTGGTACAAATGCTGACCTAGCAGTTGTACAAGTTGTGGTGGAGAAGCTCGTCAAGGACGAGAAGGCACAAACCTCATGCATGAATGAGGTAAGACCATAAGAACGCTTGTATAATGTACAATCTATAATCGCATATAGTATTACAGTCATACAGTGTCTTTAAAATTATTTAAAGACACAAACCATGTTATGACTTAAGTTTTGATTAATGTGCATATTAGATACTTCAGGGATGCCTTGGGTTCTTTCGGTGGGGTAACCGTGGTTAATGGACGCGGCAATACTCTTCCTGGTAAAGACTAAGTCTACTGACTGAGATGTGTAACAATTTGACTATTATTGATTTATCTCTTTTGGATTTTCCACATCCGAATGGTGGTTATTGTATAGGATTGAAGCTCCCAACCTACGTAAAGTGGCAGTGAAAATACTATCCCAAACAACATCTGCCGGTGGTTGTGAGAGAAATTGGAGCACATTCAACTTGATCCATTCGAGGAGACGGAACAAGTTGGGAGAACAATAACTCCACGATCTTGTTTTCGTGCACTACAACTTGAGGTTGAAGATGAAACATGCAAGAGAGGGGCATGACGGAGAGGACTACACAGACCCCATCGATCTTGCACATATTTTCAAGATGCACGATGATGATGCAGAAAAAGATGTTCGGCAGAGGTGGTTGGATTCCAATGGTGCTCCATTGCTCGATCAACCGGGAGGAAGGCTGAATCAGAATATAAGCCAACAAATGGGAGCAGATGTTGGTGACTACATGGCCAGATTTGGGCGAATCACGGACCCTCTTGGAGGGGTGGAGCTTGATGCGATTGTAGACGACATTCTCTCTACTGGATCGAAATCCAAATCAAAAGATGACAGTGGGAGTGATGATGATGATGATGTTGGTGGCCGTGGTGGATCAGGTGATGGGGACACATTCAGGGGGGGTCAGGGTCTGCAGGGGATGGTCGTGGACCACATGATGATACAAGATTCGAATCAGGGCGAGAATACATGGAACGACGTGTAAACATACATGGGTAGTTTGTCCCAAGTCCGAGTCCAGGACCTATGGATTGCGATGCATATGGACGACGTGGCCATCATCCTACAAATAGCTACATGGACGATTTGATATCATATGCAGGTTCGTTGAGTTGCATGGACATTGACAGCCCATACCGTGGAGGAAGATTGGCGTCTTCCCTGAATATTTTCCTACTCCTCCACCTGGACCTCCTCCTCCTCCTCAGGCGTATACTCCTCCATCTTATGGATATGGTAGCAACAGTGGGTATGGAGGATATAACAGCTACAGCGGTGAGAACTACCAAGGTAGCCAGCCCGAGCAGAGCCAGCTCAGCCAGGGCAGCTTCTTTGGTGGTGACAGTTTTGATTTCTTCCCTGAGTATTGCGCTCCTCCTCCAGGTCCTCCTCCGCAGAGATCTTCTTCTACTCCGTCGTCGTCATCCCGAGGATCTCAAGCTAGTACTTCGCAACCTCGACATGCACCTCATGACACCAGATCTAGCAATGCTTATCCTCGACTCGGGATACTCATAGGGATTGAGGACCACCAATACATGCAGTATATTATGGATTATAAGGCCATGTACTCGTACATGACATGAGAAAACTAATGCGAGTTCATTGAGTCCGCAATCCGCTATTAGAGACAACAGGGCAGGGGGTCGATTTAGATCCGCCGCGGAATTCCTGATTTTAGGTCATCTCATTTTAAATTGTTAAATTGATTTGGATATTTCTCATTTATTGTTGTAGCTTTTATATAGATAAATTTTTATGTCAAACAATGACTGTCTCGTTATATATTCTAATCGATATGACCGATATGTGCAGTTTAAGGACCATGGTCCTCATAAATTATCTGTGTTATGAAGTGTATATTTGTAGTATTTCATGTTATAAACTTATAAGAACTTGACTGGAATCCATTTCCAATATTTATAAGTCAAGATTCAACATTAAGTTATTAACATCGAGATGACCGATATGTGCGATACCGATATGTGCGATATATGGTCTATAAATGGACCGATATGTGTGATATAAGTGGGTATTTGTACGTTATTTGTTGTTTTAATATCTTGGATGACCTTATTTTCTGAAAAAATACTAAAAAATAGATTTTTTGTGTCATTTTCGACATTTCCACCGATATTGTCGATATATTGTCGATATATCCCGATATATCTATTTCCGGGCGGACCGGAACGATATCGATATTGATACGGCCTTCCGCACTATGAACGTCCTCACGCATCCCCTAGCGAGAATGGGGATTTGAAAAAATGCTTCTTACACTTGCACCCTTTTAAACTTTGCCAACAACATGTGTGCTCTACTTATTTCTAATTATAGGAAGACCTTAAACTATCTCTAATAAGATGTGTTCCCTTGTTATTAACCTATGTAACAGTCAGAGTTGATGGTCGATAGATTAAAATGACAAATAATTATACAAAATCTGCAACCTAATTGTTGACATCGTTTACTATTTTAGATAGTTTTATTTTATTTTATTGATGGGCTCTAAGGTTTCGCGTTATATAAGAAATCATACCCCTAAATAAAATCATTCATTGCATTCTCATTTTATTTCATACGATATCAAAGCAACAGACCAGAGTTCATAATCAAGAAACCCTTCATAACCACCAGATTTTCCCTCCCTCCCTGCACCTCTGACCCTGCTAGGCCACACCGTCACTGCCCAAGCCTCACACGGGCCCCTCCTTATGTCGTCGAACTTGCACGAAGTCACTTCTTCACATCACTTTTGTTGTTGTAGATCCCATGCGGCATCTCTTATTCGCATCGCCAATCCCGCACGGTGAACCTCCTCACACAGCCCCTAGCTAGCCTTGCACCACCTAACCCTCTACTGGCTCCTCCGATGTTGCTAAACCATGTGCTTCCCTAGCAAATTTACTTTTTGTAAGGTTGGTAATTTTGTGACCACCTTTTGACGACATAATGATATCCTCAATGTTGGCTAGCTTGTGAAAATAGGGATTTGAAAAAATGCTTTTTACACTTGTGCCTTTTTAAACTTTGCCAACATGTATGCTCTACTTATTTCATAATTATAGGAAGACCTTAAAAAATCTCTAATAAGACGTGTTCCCTTACCATTAACCTCTGTAACAGTCGAAGTTGGTCAATAGATTAAAATGAAAAATATTTATACAAAAATCTACAAACTAATTGTTGACATCATTTATTATTATAGTAATTGAGATGGTTTTTATTTTATTTTATTAATGGGCTCTAAGGTTTCATGTTATATAAGAAATCATACCCCCTGAATAAAATCATTTCATTGCATTCTCATTTTCTTTCGCATGGTATTAGAGCAACAATCACAGATCAGAAATCGTAACCAAGAAACCCTCCACAACCACCAGCCTTTCCCTCCCTACACCTCCGACCCTACTAGGCCACACCATCACTGCTCAAGCCTCACACAAGCCCCTCCTTCTGTCATTAAACTTGTGCGAAGTCACTTTTGTTGTAGATCCCATGCGGCATCCCTTCTTCGCATCGCCAATCATGTATTGTGAACCTCCTCATGCAACCCCTAGCGAGCCTTGCACAACCCAACCCTCTACTGGCTCCTCTGATGTTGCTAAACCATGTGCTTCCCTAGCAAACCACCTCATTTTATGTGGCTCCTTCTCTTACCCAAGGGATATCGTCCTAGCCAGCTCCCCTCATTGTGTGGCTCCTCTCGTCCATGGTTGTCGCTATAATTATCCTAATTATGTGTAAATAGAGTATTCAACACTCCATTGTTTTCTTTCTCTCTGTTTGAGATGGTTGTGACTCCTACTAAGACCAAGACCCTTGTTTTTCGCATCTTATATGATGGTTCATGGGGACTTTATCAAAGTAAAGCATGTACACAATTATGTGTTCTGATCTCAGGCCTTCAAAATGTTCATCGACAATTAGAGGACAATATTTATCCTGACGAAAGAACCTCTACAAGAAGCAACAAAGACTATGAGTCCTGAGTTGGGGACAACTATCAGGTCATGACATGGATTACAAACAACATCGAGTCCCATATTGCAACTGATTTTCTGTACTTAGCGAAGGACATGTGGGAGGAATTGGAACAGACCTACTCTCAACACACTACCAAGTCATGAGTTGCAAATATCTACACTCATGGACTACTACAGATATCTTACCGACCTCTATGAGGAACTTACCATCTCTCAGCCAGCCAATTGCACCAAACAAGTGGTAGAGAGATCTAACTGAAAGTGTACGTATTTCTTATCAATCTCATGATACCCTTCCCCCAATCAAGGTCATATCTGGTTGTCTGTTGTAGCTCAAGACCTCCACTGGTCATACTCATCCTCCGCAGACTACGTGAATTCTGCTTTTTCTGGAGTCATCTAGACGAGGTGGTTGCAACAGCTCCGGAGAAGGGCGAAGCTGTGATTCTGGTGGTGGTGGTGGTGGTGATCTCACTCCATGCACTCATTGCCAAAATAGCCACCTATCTGAGCGATGTTGGGTAAAATTTGGCAAACTACTGCAAACCAACATAGCATCAGAGACACCCTTAGATCAAGAGCCTAATGGACAGAAGGTCCAGCTTTCCACTATAGACTACGCCATACAGTAGCAACTGTTGTAGAATTCTCGTACTAGTGAGAATCTTCCTACTGTGAACATGGCAACTATCTGAGGTATTGTAGTCAACTCTGTCTCGGTGTCAGCATGGATTATTGACTCTATTGCGTCTACTCACTTGACCGAAGAAGGTAGCTTGCTGACTTACTCTAAACCTGATGCGGATTGGAATTCGGCGCGTCCACGATAAATAAAATAAATTGGGCGGTGGAATATCGGTGGAGAAAGAGAGAGATTGAGAAGAAGAAAACTCGTCGGAATACGAGGGATTGGAGAAGAGAACCGCGGAGATCGCGTGGGGATAGAGAGAGAGAGGAGGACGATAATGAGATAACTCTCAATTTTTCATAATCATTGACTGACTACAACTGATGGACTACCCTCTCTTTATATAGGAGAGAGGGTTTACAAAAATAGTAAATAATCAAATTACAACTAATTTGATCCTAATTGACCTCTAACTAACTTAATTGGACTCTAATTATTTAATTGACTAACAATTATAATTAAACTCTACGAAATCCACGTTGAGATCATAAGCGATCTCAATTATTAAATTGGATCACTACGACCGCTAAAAACGTAAATAAAAATGATAATTATTTAATTGGATAAATGTGGCCCCATAATTTGGGGTCACGCTGCATCAACTCTCCACCGCTTTAAAAAATTCGGCTCCTGACGAATTGCGTGATGTAGGTGGATTGTTGGAGAAATCATCCTTGAATTGGGCTTCAATTTCCTCCCATGGGATCATCTTCAACATTACGTTTATAATTTTTTTCAATTGGAGGGTACCACTGCAATTTTCGTACCCCTTCAAATTTCCTTACTTTCTCTTCACTTTGGACCTTCCTGCAAATAAGGGTGTTAGGGAATTTCAATTTGCAATTTTCCCAATCCCTCAATCTCAGGGATTCGGCTCTCCCAATTCTCGTTAGGGATTCCTCCTTCCTCAACAAAAAGCGGCGCCGACATCTGAGTCGGGGATCCCAAGGGCGGCGCCGAACCCGTGGGCTCGGTTTCCCTCTCAAGGCCGCACGGCGGTGCGCCATCTCGCGCGTGTGGCTGGGCGGCGGGGTCGGGTAGCTGCTGGAGAAAGCGCGAGGCGAGGCGGCGCGGGGTGATAGCGAGCTGGGCGCGGGGGTGATCGGTGGGGGAGGGAGGTGGCGACAGGGGGCTTGCGGGAAGACCTGGCGTGCGGGATGGGAGGCGCGGGGGGAAGGGGTGCGGGGAGGTGAGAGGTAGAGGGCGGCGCGGGGAAGAGGTAGGCAGCGGGGGCGAGTTGGCGAGGCTGGGGTTGGGTGGCTGTGACGTTCGGGGAAGAAGGCGGCGTGCGGAAGGGGATCTGGGGGCAGGGGTGGTGCCGGGTTGGTCGGCGGGGGTAGTGGGGTTGGTTCCGGCGACGGATTTGGTGCGGGGAAGTGCTGGACAGCGGCCGTTTCCTTGATTTTTTCTTCTAAGACGATCTGGACAGCAACCGTTTGGTCTTCTTTCGCGACGTTTTCTTCGTCAAGATTGGCGGTAGTGGCTTCGGCGGTTGTAGACTTCGATTGGGCGTCGCGGTACGCCTCAAGGTTGGCCGTGAAGTCTCGAAACGTTGAAGACATGGCTCGGAGGTTGTTCTGCAAATCACATAACATGCGCTTCGTTTCCTTGTCGTAGGCTTCATTGGCTTGCCGTCTTCGTTCGGATGAATGATGGTGTCGGTGCGGACGCCGGGGCGGATCGTTAGATCGTGAGGACGATCTAAATGCCATGCTCTGATACCAAATGATGCGGATTGGAATTCGGCGCGTCGACGATAAATAAAATAAATTGGGCGGTGGAATATCGGTGGAGAAAGAGAGAGATTGAGAAGAAGAAAACTCGTCGGAATACGAGGGATTGGAGAAGAGAACCGCGGAGATCGCGTGGGGATAGAGAGAGAGAGAGGAGGACGATAATGAGATAACTCTCAATTTTTCATAATCATTGACTGACTACAACTGATGGACTACCCTCTCTTTATATAGGAGAGAGGGTTTACAAAAATAGTAAATAATCAAATTACAACTAATTTGATCCTAATTGACCTCTAACTAACTTAATTGGACTCTAATTATTTAATTGACTAACAATTATAATTAAACTCTACGAAATCCACGTTGAGATCACAAGCGATCTCAATTATTAAATTGGATCACTACGACCGCTAAAAACGTAAATAAAAATGATAATTATTTAATTGGATAAATGTGGCCCCATAATTTGGGGTCACGCTGCATCAAAACCCTTTTGCGTTGTGAAGTCAGTTAGTCTAAGCCAACTTGCGTATTAACCCATTATCATCGTTGGGACTATGGAGTTTAGAGTTTTTTGTGCTCCCAACTTTCCTTTGAGCCTTTCATTTGTTCATAGATTATGCGATGAATTGAACAGTCACGTCATTTTTGACGAGCTCTATTGTTATTTTTAGGACATCTGGATGATGCAAATCTTTAGTAGGGCCCATGAGAAGAATGACATGTATTATTTCGATATTCCTGATGACTCCATTTTTGTTGGTGATGTCCCTTTGGTTAAAGACATGTTCCTTTGCTATTTGCGCCTCAGTCATCCTTCTGCTAGAGTCTTCTCTCATATGTTTCTTGATCTGTCATCGTTGAAAGCCTTTTAAGTACGAAACCTACCAGTTCAACAAACATTGTCGGGCCTCCTTCCCTTAGAGGACTGAGCCTCATCGCTCATCGCCTCCTTTAGTCCATTGTAATATTTGGGGACTATGTCCGGTCCACACTGTGGAGGTCTTAAGTATTTTTCTATTTTTGTTGACTGATTATAACCGAGCTTCTTGGGTGTATTTAATAAAGGAACAATCATATATCAACAAAATTGTCAAGTCCTTTCAGCCAAGGTTGCAGAAAGCGGTAGTCGGTACTCAGTCGGTGGGGTCACTGATTAAGGATTAATCGGCAGTCAGGCGACTAATCGGATTTAGTTATCCATTAGTCAATTTGAATTTTTTTAATTATTTTAAATATATAAATCATTTCTATACATAGATTTGTACATTTTCTATACTTCCATAATGAAATATAAGAAGTAATTGACTTTAAATATAACATTATTGCATATTAGAATAAGTTTGTTTATGTATTAACATAGATTTGTATATTTTATATACTTACATAATGAAACAAAAGAAGTAATTGACTTTAAAAATAACATTAGGCATATTAGAATAAGTTTGTTTTTAAAAAGCAAAAAACAAAAAAATATAAAAACTTGATGTGAAAGTCGACCTATTAGTCGGTCGACTAGTCAGGCTGACCGACTAATGGCCGACTAGGCCTAGTCGAGTCGGCTACCCCTCCTCCCCCCCGACTCGACTAGTCGGCCGATTTTTACAAGCTTGCTTTCAGCTCGTAAAAATGTTAAGACTTTCAGGAATGGCAATGCTCTTAAGTTTGTTCAATAAAATTTAACCACCTTCTTTACTAGTTAGAGAACATATCACCAGACATCTTGTCCGTACACCCAACAGTTGAATGGCATAGCAAAAAAAATTTTAACCACCTTCTGGAGATTGCATATACCCTTCTTATTCACGTGAAGGTTCTCAAAACCTACTAAGGGGACGTTATTCTTATTGTTGTATACCTTCTTAATCAGGTACCTTCTTTGATCCCCAATGGGGTAACTTCTTTTCCTCTTGTAAAGATGAGGAACCAGTTCCTCTACCCTGGAGGATTTTTGGTTAAACTGTGTTTGTCATAAAATTTCATACCACAGATAAATTGTATGTGCATGCAATGAAGTGTGTTCCCCTTGGATACCCGTGGACCCAAAATAGTTTAAATGTTTTGACCCTATTAGTCAGATTACTACTACATATTTGTCATTATCACCTAACAAACCAGCTACTTTACTCAGTCAGTCCATGATATTCCATTTAAGTTTCATCCACCTCTCACTATCTACAAAAGGAAGCACATTGTTCAGCCTGACTTGGTTCCTTTACTTGTTCCTTACTTGCAGGATGATGAACCTTCTCCAAATAGCCCCACTACTGCAAATTTGAATGCTCCCTCAAAACTCCCACATTACACTCTAAAACTAAAAAAGACAATATACTAATACACCCCTTGTCACATTTTACTTCTACTGATAGTCTGTCCAATTGTGACAGGAGCTTTATAGATGCTCTCATGGTGGTCAATGTTCCTCGTGATCGTCACAATATCCTTCGGGAATATGGTTGGAAGCATGTCATGGATAAGGAAATGGATGTGCTTACTTCCAGGAGGCACATGGTACCTTATACCGTGTCCACCAAGCATGACTCGTGTTTCATGCATATGATTTTATGATCAAACACTCTCTTGATGGTTCCATTGACATATTAAAAGCAAGGCTTGTTGCGAAAGGCTTCACTCATACCTACAACATCAAGTATTTTGAGACCTCTCCTATGCTAAGAATGGGATTTATTTCACCACTCTATTTGTTGCAGCCAATAAGAATTGATCCATCTCTCAGCTCGATGTAAAGAATGCCTTCTTATATGGTGACCTAAACGAGGTTTACATGACACAACCACCAGGTTACTCGTCGAGGGGGAATATGTATGTTGACTACGCAAGACATGGCCTAAAGCAGAGTCACAAGCGTGACTTGACATGCTTACCACCACTGTTGCAATATTCGACTGAATAGATTGAATATTCAAACCGAACATGCGGTTTGAGGGATGACCAAATAGAATATAGTTATTCCGTCGCTATCCACCCAAATCGGATATTCGACTGAATATTCAACCAACTATTCGATGACTACTAAAAGTTTTTATTTTTTATTCTTAAAGGCTCCCATTTGTCATGGTATCACCATAAATGTTGAAACTCGATATAAGTAACATGTTAACTGATACTTTCATCTTGGATTCTTGTTGGTTGATGACCATATATGTATGAACATGTAAGAATATATGTACTAAACAAAAAAATATTTAGAATAATTATAAATACATAACTAAATAAATACGAATATTCTCTTGCATACCTATTATTCTCTATTAAGTGACTCCTCTGATCGAGTACCGAGTACTGCAACACTGCTTACTACTAAGATCAGCTCCCTTGACTTATATAAGACGACATTCTAATTATTTTGTGTTCATATACTTATCATAGAGGAAGTACTATCTGGATATTCTTAAAGAAATTGGCCTACTTGGATGCAAGTCATCAACTACCGTCACTAATTCTCCTTTTGAAGATACCACATGATAGATAAGCCTAGTGGGAAAAGTGCTTGTGGTGCTTGTAGAATATGGTGAAAGGAGGAAGATGGGGGACTAAAAACAATGTTAATATAGTTTGTAGATTGTCGTGTATTTTTTCCATTTTAGTCCTTCGACAGTCATCTATGACATTTTGGCACACATGTTGACAAGTGTTGTTAAAGAGGCTTTATGGGGGGGTCATCGCATAATAAGGAAATAAGTAATGGCATATGTGTTATTGCCTTATTGGCAATGTTCAAATGGGCACAAGTGTAAAAAGACCCCCAAACCAGCTGCTTGGATCCAACTATCAGGAACTTTCAAGACTGGGCAAAATGGCAAGGAGCAGATAGAATAACACTACCTCTTCATGTCTTAAAGAAGAGACACTGGGAACGTGATTTCTTGGTCAACATCATGCAGGCCAATCTATAGCTAGAAACAAAACCCATGAATCACCAACCAATGCATGGAAAAAGTCCACAAGAATCTCCTTTCAAAAAGGACACACAAGAATCCAGTTTCCAATGATAAAAGCATCAAATTGGTAGTTCAGATTCCCCTCAAATAAAAAAACTCACTCTGCCATTTTAAAATCAGTCCATAGCGACATAGCGTCCATCAAATATTCATAAGCTTGAATTCAATATTAATGAGCATCCATCTATTTTTAGGTATGCAAAACTCATCCCTATTAAAAAAGGCTTGTATGTCTCCCTCCTAAGAGCACCATCAACCTGTTATTGGGGACTGTTCTCCCCAAAGAATCTTCTTAAACTATCCAATCACCTTTCCAGCTATGATGGCAGATGAAATATGGACATGAAAACCTCCTAAGATATTATCAATCTGTTATTGGCGGAGTGTTCTCCCCAAAGGATCTTCTTTAACTATCAAATCGAGCTTCCACCTATGTTGGCAAATAATATATGGACATAAAAAATAGGTATCGCCAAAAGGACAAATTTTAGTAGGCCAACCCATTGCATCTGCAAATAACAAGCTCAGAGCATCACATCAACTTCCACCAACTTCCAACACCATGTCCAATAAATAAAAGTAGTGACATCTTTCAAAGGCAAGCTGAAATAATGGAACATTAACGATAAGACAAGGAAGCTGCACTCATGTTCATCTTTCAATTGAAAGTCCATACAGATCAAGCCTTCTTTCAAAGATATCTATACCGCTAAAATCGCTTAAAATGTATGGAATTCCATATATCAAGAGTCCTAGGATGATAGTAGGCTTTGGGCTCTCTTACATGAATATATGATAACAGGTTTGGGGAAGGCCATTATCAGTCTCACATAAACTCAATAAATAAATATATTTTTGTTTCTGGAACCAAACATGTCCATTAAGGGTAAGCCTTCCTCAGTTTGTGGTTCTGGAAAATTATCAGTCTCATAGACTCGATGAATTCCTTCAATTTTTCCATATATTCATGTAAGAAAGCCCAAAGACCATGAAATATATAGATTGCTGTCAACAAGTTTATTTAGAGGTCCCTTTTGCAGCTACATAATCTTGAATCTTAATGCTAAAGAAATGAGCATCTTAATTTTGATATTAGTGTGAAATTGCTAATTTCACAGTACTGGGGGGAAACCCGAAAAGAAACTGTCAAAAATATTCAATATGCTAACATCAAATTGGTGTGCCTATTCAAACAAACCGACAATCAACCACTTCTAACTTGGTAGGTAGTGTTTCAGATATCAGTTACTAAACCCATTTGGTATCTATTTTAATCCCTCGGATTACCTAATATATCATCAGAATGAAATGTTGATTGAAATCGCTGAGCATGTGTCAAAAGTCCCACGAGGAAAGAAGCATCACACCACAAAACCAAGTAACAAGTCCTCTCTTTGAAACAGATGCCGCCAAATAGTATGTGGACACAGATTACGAGGACGCCCAAATCACGAGTCCTCTCTTTACCAAATTGTGACCAAATAATTACCAATTTGATAGGTCTCCATCTCAAAATGACCTAGCCTTTATCAAAAAAACCACAAGTTTTCAAACTCAATAAAAGTCAAGGTAATGAAACGTAACTATCAAACCAACGCCCAATTTGGACTCATTCTTGCATTGCAACTTTGAAGATTTTTTCAAAGAATAATATACTCATAGAAGCAACTCTTTAGAATCATCCTTCAACTTTTCCCATGGTGACACATTCCACAAGAGGCGACTAATTCAGAAATAGCATCTCCTTCCCCTCCTTCCCGCCAAGACCGTATCCTAAATTCCAAACTTTTCAACAAGGAGCCAGCATCTGAGAAGCCATGGCCCAAAAATGTTTGACTCCTTCCTTTACATTAATATCACCTGGTCCAATCCATTTGCAGCAGCCAACAACCCATACCTAGTAAACGTGAAGATGCCTCTCAAGAGGAGAGCAAAATCCCTTCATGACCCCTGCTAAGAATGATATCCCAAGGATTATCTGCTTACTCACATTAAATTGCCGATAGGCAATGAATGCAAGTACGGATATAGAGCAACCAATCACTCCACCCATATGAGGCAAAAGCATCACCTTCACTAGTATAAAAAAGCGGCATGAGTTCTGAATTCTCTTGCATGAAACTCCCTTGGCATGAACCATTTTTTCCTTTTTTTCATTAAAAAAAAGAGAAACAATTGTTTGAGGATCTAGAAAAGCTCAAGTCATGCATGCAATAGAATCTTGCTTGGATTATTGAGGTCATCATCATTGCCATCTTACCGCCTGTATACCTAACAGGATCAAGGCCTTCGAGGCCACCTGAACAAGATCGATAAGCCCCAGCACACTGGATCCTCAGTTACAATTTTTGACCAATAGTTCTTCCAATCACTTTTTCAGAAGGCATCAATCACGACATAGTAATGAGCTTTAACCGAAGAAGTCCCACTATTAGGATTTGAATTTTATCTGCTCCAAGCACTTGCTCTTCACTGATTAACATCTCCACTCTGCCATCCTAATAATTGGTCTCTTGTAGCTTTGAAAAGCAAGCTTGTAAAACTCTCTAGGCAGTGTACAATGATAACTGTAACTCTCAGACAAATTACTAAATGCCTGGTGACATTGAAGAAGACAATGGAGGGTTATGTACTATTGTACTTCAATCTCCCAAAACACCAAACAACCGTAATAATTCAAATGTGATCAAAGTCAACATAAATCAACCTCAACTGTCCCATCAAGTTGTTCCCATCTCAGCCGCTTCAATGCATCTCCTATCAAATTTCAACCAAAATTTAGAAACATTTGCACCTGCCTGACATCAGCCTCCTACATTGTAAAACTGCAAAAACTTCCCACGAAGTTGCAGATCCAACGTCCAATACATTAAATGTGGGAATCTTCAAGATGTAGACCCAACAGAAAAGCCTTCACGAAGCTGCGTAAATGAGGGCAATCTTCTGCATTGCAACCCCAACTTCTAATACCCTTGAACAAGGCAATTTTCAGGAGGTAGTCCCGACGAAACAGCCTTAATGAAGCGGCATTGATTTTTTTAGGAAAAATACGGGTGGCCTCCCAAGTCCCAAGTTGGAACCCACCACAAAGATCAATTATAAAATAAAAATAAAAAAGAGAAGGTTACAATATCATCATAATTACATCACAACTCATTACATCACGCTTGCCACATCGAGCCCAACGCCCTAACATGTTCAACCATGTTTTCAGCATAAAATCTCTACCCCTTAAAAATGACGCCATTACTGGCGCACCAAATAGACCACACCACCGCAAAAGGAAGCGAATTGTCCTCATACCCTGTGCCGCAAACCAATCTGATATCCCACCAAAATCCCATTCTGACATGTCAGCCACATAACGTTGGCCATTGCCCAAACCTCTGTCGATAGCAGGCAAGATAAGAACATATAATCTGCATCCTCTTCAACCACACCGCATCTGTCACACTCAACATCCTCCGCTCCCAACAAATATCCTCAGCGAGACTTCGTCATCACCTTCCCCAACCGGAACAGCCAAATGAAAACCTTAACGTGGTTCGGCACTATACTCCTCCAAATCATACCCGTGTCCACCACCAACTCATCATGTGCCACCATCCCTTCATTCCTAAAACAATGGTACGCTTTCTTCATCGTGAATCTTCCATCGTCCCATAGAAAATGGTCCCTTCCCGAAGTCAGTGCCTCGCACCGCAAGACCTCTGTCTGTAAGGAAGGAAACCCTTCCACCCTCTGATCATATCATGGCCTCAAATTTCGCCGAAATTCGGCCGAATTTCAGTCGAATTTCGGTTTCGGTGGGTAACCGAAATTCGCCCGAAATGCCCTATATCAGCCGAAATTTGGGGGCCTTAGTTCAAAAAACAAACGAAATGACCGAAAGTTCGATCGAATTTCGACCGAAATTCGGCCGAAATTTCGTTTCGGCCGGTCATCGAAACGAAACTAAAATCCGACATTTAAGGCCTTGGATCGAATAGCCCAGAAGAGAACAATGTGGTCCAAGCCCCACTCCCCTAGACTTGTCGCACCGTCGCTCCTCTGTCCCCCACCAACCGCAACAGATGCAGGTAATGCTCCCCCAACGCCCCATCTCCTGTCTAGTCATCCAACCAGAACAGGAATCCCGCGTCATCCCCAAGCATCGACCGCGGGGAACTAGCAATCTCCAGAACCACCGAAGTAATCCCCCTCCACAATGACGACGGCAATCGACCTGGTCTAACCTCCAACAACATATTCACCCCGTATATCTTAATCAGCAACTTGCACAACAGATCATCAGATATTTGAACCACTTATTTGGCCATAAGCCTTGTTCATCTCCCCCATCTGCATGACCCCAAGCTCGCCCTTCCTCTTCGACAAAGTCACCTTATGCCATTCCACCAAATGCATTCCTTTTCTGTCATGTCGGCCATCTGCCCAAAAAATCTCCTCATCAAGACCCCGATCTTGTTCCTCAAACCCCGTGTGTAATGCACACGTAGAACAGAAGAACACTGGAATCATTGAGTCTGAGAGAATATGCTTCAGTAAAACCAGCTTCCCTCCTCTAGAGAGCAAAGACGTCTTCCACCCTGCCAGTCGTGCCTCCAACCTCTCGAGCAGAATCCTCCAATCCCTAGACCTCGGCTTCCCCGCCACCAAAGGGAGGCCCAAGTACATAATGGAAAGGAAGCAAGAGGACACCCCAGAATCCCCAAAACACGCCTTTATTCTAACTCTGAATGGCCGAAGGAGACCACCACCGACTTCTCTCGGTTCACCACGAGGCCGAAGATGTCCCCAAAAATGTCCATAATATTTGGCGCTCGTCGAATCCTCACCGGATCATCCCCCAGAAACAGTGTTGTATCATCTGCATACTGCAACAACGAGATGGAAATCTCCTCCTTGGCATAACCAGAGCACCACTCTCCCTCAACCGCCAACCTCATCATCACAGCCAAAGCATCTGCCACCAACACAAACAGGAGTAGGGCCAACAAGCGACCCTGCCGGATACCCCTCTGCGGTTGGAAAAAACCCCCCTCCGACCTTCCATTGACAAGCACCGCTAAGGATGTCGTAGTAACGCATCTCTTGATCCACGTGATCCACAACTCAAGAAAACCCTTATTCTCCAGCGAAGCTCATAAGAACCTCCAGTCCATGTAATCGTATGCCTTCGAAAAGTCAATCTTCCAGGACACCCCTTTGGTGCCGCTTCTCTTCCAATCAATGTCAATCTCTGACATCCTAACCAATCCATATGTCATTGCTCATAACAAAAGCCAACTGCTCAGGCGAAATAATCTCGTGTAGCACCTTCTGCAATCGATTCGCAAGGATCTTCGACGCGATCAAGTAAATAGCATTGGATAGCGCAATAGGCATGTAATCTTCCACCCTAGTCGGAGTGTCCTTCTTAGGCAACAAAAATATGAGCGCCTTGTTCAGCCTCTCAAACCCTCTGTTTCCAGCTCTAAACCCCTCCAACACCTCCATGACGTCCTTCTTGACAGACCCCCAGAACTCCTTGTAAAAAACCATTGGAAACCCATCCAGTCCAGGAGCCCCATCTGTGTTTAACTGGAACAACGCACGCATGGCCTCCTCCTTCGAGAACTCCTCAACCAAAGCCTCTGAATCCTCTTCAGCAATCTGCACAACCCCTCTCCCCTGCCAGGCCCAACTAGCACAAGCCCTCCGCCTGCCAAAGTCCCGAAAATACGAGCGTAGCGTCGAGCCCACTTCCTTGTCCCCCTCCACTACCATCCCGCCCACATTCACCAAATGAATCAAGTTTCGACGCCTTCTCCCACTAGTCACTGCATGGAAGAACTTCGTGTTTGCATCACCCTCCCTCAACCATTTCTGCTTGGACCTCTGCCTCCAACTGACCACCTCCTTATTATCTTCCAGAAGAATCTCGTCCAAGTGACCTCCCTTAACTAACACCTCCTCGGCCATCAGAGCCCTCTCATCCTCCAACCTGCTCACCTCAGCCTGGGACCTCATCCATCGAACCTCCTCAATTCACGATTGATGAATCTACGACTCTCATTCTCTATGCTATTATTTTAGCTGTATCTTTTAGCAAAACTAATTGTTACATATAGATACAATAAATTAACTTTGTGCATGTCATTGTTAATATCATAATTAGCACATATTTTCCAAAAATAAAAGAATAAAGAGAAAAAAAAGAAGGATGTATTTAGAATAAATACAGAGTGACCCAAACCCGCAAGAGAAGGTCAAAATTTGACATGATCGCAAAGAAAAATAAATAGAGAGAAATAGGGTGCATTGTATATTGTACACACCACCTATACTTGCACAAATAATTATTTATACTTATTTTTGATAAAATATAAATATCTTATCATTTTTTAACACTTGTATAAAGTCCTAATAATAATATAAAAACAAAATAAAAATCAAGAAAATACAAAATAAAATAAAATTAAAATCTAACAATTCATTGTACAAAAACCAAGGGCATATTATGCAATACCCATTTATCTTGCAACCTTAACTAATTTATAAAATCATATAAAATTATTTTATATCCCTTAAATTATTTTGTAACTAAATAAAATATAAAATAAAATTATTTGTTGAAAAAAATAATAAAATAAAAATACATGTACATAATACATATGTATAGTATACCTATACATAACACATTATATTGTATATACTCTATTTTATTTTTCATAAAAATAATTAAAAATCACATAAAATAGTTTATAAAATAATAAACATTTTTTATTTTATATACTTTATTTTAAAATCATTTGCTATTTTATATTTAATATTCTTTGATTTAATAAATGGAATTTCCTGATTGGTCGGCTTGGGTTTGTTGACCCGGGTCAACCTTCTCCCCAAGTCGGTCAGACTCGACTATGTTTGCCGAAGTTCATTTCTCCTATTTTTCCCAACCGGATCCGGCATCTATTCGCCTCGATTCCACCGCCTGATTCCTCTCCTAGGATTCGTGATCCTTGAGGATCCCTAGGGAGGATCAGATCTGCTTAGGGTTTCACGTCCCTCGTCGATCCTTCTAGACCCTTGAGCACGCCTATATAAACTCTCATCCGCCTCCAGTGCACGTCAACTCGTTCCTCGCCATCCTTTTGCCTCCTAGTTACCGCCAGCTGAGTGGCAGCTGCCTGGAGCAACCTTCGGAGCTCGGATTGGTGATGAATCAACAACGCTTAAGCTACATGGCTGGACCTCCGCCGCGTTTAGTCTCCCTGGTCAGTCGCAGCCCGGTTGAGGCCATTACCTCGCTAACCACTTCGTCTGGAGCTCCTGAGCTCATCAGTATCTTCAGGTATCCATCATATCACCCCCATTTCCACTTTCACTTCGATTTCGCCCTCCATCGTCGTCGCAGTTCACACGCTCTGGCCAGTCGGTCGGAGCCCCGCATCAACCATCTACCCACACAGATCGCTCCTCCTATTCGCCCTCCATCTTACAGTGCAGCCTTACCCCCCTGAGTCATGCTCATCAGAACAATATTAGGTCAGATTTCCTTTCCCCGCCTTAGCCAGAAACCAAAGCTCCACCCCACCGTCGCTTCTCTTTGCTTTGTTATGCAATAGCACGACCGAAAAGACCCCTCCAAGTCACTCTACCCTTTGCAGGAGCAGGCACGCACCAGGAGACCAGAATAGTATCCCTTCTGCTCAGCCGGAGCAATGACAGGCGGCGGAGAACCGCCACGCCAATCTGACCATCTGCCTTCGCATCAGAGCCATCCACCAGACGCGGAGGAACCTCACGAAGGTGTTAGACCTCACAACGAGATGATCGACCCATGGATCGCAAGATCTGCATGGTCGAAGCTCGTCGTGCTTCAATTCTTCCAGCACCCTTTGGAGTCGTCCGATAACCACTCACGTCCAGTTCTGAATCTTCTGATCAAGACCGTCCATCCACGCCAACTCGATAACGGTTCGATCAAACCTTTTCCAGATCTGAGCCGCCCGACAAAGCAGTTGTCCAGGTCGTTAGATCAGACCTGACACATCAGATCTGAATGCACGTCCTCGACATATCTCCAGGCCGTCAGATCCTTTTCCAAAGCACGTCAGAGCCGTCAACGTCCGCCTCCACGAGCACGTATCATGTACCTCTGCCTGGTATATTTCCTTTTTACCCTGTCGCTTTCTTTATTTAGTTTTAGTCCAATAAATGTAATGTGGAGTTAAAAACATTTATATTTTGGACCCTTATATTTTAATTATTTGCATTTTAGTCCAACTGAATCTGAGTCATGTGCGTCACCATGGACGGCCATATCACGATATATCGGCGATATATCGGTATCGACAGGTCACCGATATATCGCCGATATGGTCGATATCGGGTATCGACAGGAAAAATGCATAATCTCGGCCCGATGTCGGCGATATGGCGTCGATATATTGCCGATATATCCGTATCGACATGGTACCGATATCGATACCGATATCGATATGTCCTTCCATGTGCGTCACCACGTGCTATTTTGGGTTATTTGCAGTTCCAACCAACCATGAACTCTTCATCTGTTATGGAATCAATGTCTTATTTTGATATTTGCATTCAAGGTTGCAAAAGTCGGTAGTCGATACTCAGTCGATTGGGTCACTGACTAAGGATTAATCGGCAGCCGGACGATTAATCGGATTTAGTCGGGCTTTAATCGGCTTTGATTTTTTAAATATATAAACCATTTTTATACATATATTATTATATATTTACATAGATTTATATATTTTTCTACTATCATAATAGATCAAAAGAAGTAATTGAATTTAAATAAAATAGTAAGTGTATTAGAGTAAGTTTGCTTTTAAAAAAAGTAAAAAAAAACATGCTATCTCAAAGCAAAAATTGGTTGACTAGTGGACCTAGTCGGAATTAGTCGGTACTGGGTCGGCCACCCCACTGACTAGACTAGTCGGACCTACTAGTCGGGCTAGTCGGGTGACTTTTACAACACTGTTTGCATTTATACCCTTGCCTGTCTGGATCACGTGTATCGCACGACTTGTCCAAAATAATTGCATGTTTGGCCCTAAGCTTTGTTCATATGTTATTTGCTAGGCAGTAGAAATTGAAATATTTACATTTGGGTCTCTATAAACTGTTTTTAAATTCTAATCTTTTATTGGATGAAATAAATAGCAAATTGGTCCCAAAAATTCTACAAAAATACATGTTAGCTCACGCTTGTTATTTGCGTGGTAGTTTTGGTTTGCCAAATTGATTTTATTTTACAATACTAAAAATTCAAAAACCTTGAAAAAGTATCATGTTTGTCTTATAAAAAATATAAAAATTTGAAAAAACTTTTAAAAATTCCACAAAAATTCCTGCAGTTGTATTTTGTTGTGTTTTATCTACAGTATCAATTTTAATTGAAAATTCCTTATAAAAACCCTAAAAATTAAAAAACACTTAAAAACTTATAAAAATTATAGAAAATTATAGAAAATCCATAAATAGTGTTTTCAATTTCTGTTTGTAGACTTATATTTTTATCATAAAAATACCATTCAGGAATCTTGGGCAGTTAAATATTTTTTATTTGCAAATTGTTCCCACTGTTTAGTATTGTTATCACTGTTTGATTTTAAAAATTCACAAAAACATCTAAAAAATCCCTAAAAATTACCAAAAATAATATAAAATCTATAAAATCCAAAAATATTTTTATTATAATTTTCTAAGCATTTTTTTAAAATTTGGAAAAGTACAAAAAGAGTGTTTTGTGTGTCTTTTATATATTGAGCTTGTTTGCCTTTATTTGAAAATTAAAATTTTGCAAAATTAAAAATCACTAAAAAAATATTTTGTTTTCTGAAATCTGACTACTTAGTTTTTAAATCGTTCTCCTTATGTTCGACTCTGGTCGCTATACCAGGTAAATAAAAATAGCGAAGCCGCTTACATTGATTGATTGATTGATTTTACAAGTGGTTGATTCTTCTCGTTGATTGCGTTGATTAATTTGGGTCACAACGATATTCGATTAATTTCATACTTAACCCGAGTTGGTCGGTCGGTCTTCAACGATTCGCATTATTGAACCCCATTAAGTGACCTTTGAGCATCGCCAGCTTGGCAGCCAACCTGCATGCTGCGGACCCCAAAGGCTTGCACCCCTCCCAAAAGGCTTCCATCGACTCCTGAAAGCCGTCCTCCAAAAGCCAGGCCCACTCGAAGTAGAAGAAAGACCGAGGGTGAATCGCCTCCCCAGAGGACCAGGGCAGCTAGGGATGGGCATCGGGCCGGGTCGGGGCAAGTTTGAGTTGGCCTGGCCCAAGCCTAGTTTTTTAATAATAAGTCCGGTAATTCTGGGTCTGGGGTGTCCCCTTTTATTAAAAAGAGAAGGACCTTACAAAGGAGTACATATGAAGCACATGGCTTCTACATCTTATTCTAAGCAAACAAAAATGGCCAACATGGCCTTTAAGCATCACTTATGCGACCTTTAAAGCTTCGCAACGCCTTCTTTTTGGTTTTTCGTAGCTTTGAGATCTTCTCGTTGGTGGTTCCCATTTGTGATGAATGCTCAACATATAACTATCACTAAAAGCATCTTCATCCTCTTCATCTTGCTCAAAATCTGCAACCTCCTTATCATCTTCTATCAAGTGATCAGACTTAAGGATTTGAAATGATTGCACGAGACTTTCTCATTTTGTCGCTTCCTTATTAACAGAGGAGGCGTAATCCTTAGATCTTCCACTTCACAAGGTTCCGGTATAAAATCTATGTGAGGTGTTGACAAGAAAATCTTCTCATTCTCCCTAATCCGCTGCCAGTAGGGGGACGTAAAAATGTCTGAACAGGAGCAGATCCACCCGGAGGCAAGGGTTACTGTCTTTCTTGATCTTGAAAGGAACTGGAGAAACGAACCCATATATGTTTGTTTTCAAACCCGAATACTTCTCTCTTTTTAATGGATTTTTAACCATAGTAAAACCTTCTTTTATGTATTCACCAAAACATTGTTGTTCAAGACTGCATGTCACTTCTTGAACTTCAGGAGAAGCAGTCATGCCAAGATCAATTGTTTTTATACCTCATCTACATCAATATCCTCATGAGTCTGCACATCTTGCATTGGCTTTACAGGATTCACATTCAAGAATCCTTTCTTCAATATAGGTGCTTGCTTCTGTGGGTTCTATTCAATCAACTTTGCAAATCGCTTACCCTTCTTTTTTGATGTTACTTTTGTCCATCCATCATCACCTTCTTTTTCAATTGGATGGAAAAAGCGAGGTTTCTCAGTGAATGGAGTAGCAAGCCAGCAACTTCCTTCATGAGGCTTGACTCTGTTTCATCTCTGATTATTAAGGCACCATTTCTTCTGATTTTTTTCCATTGGTGGATCAATCCCACCTGCCAAATGCTCGTGCCCTTCTGTGCAGCAGAGTGTTCATGCAATTGATTGTTCAATTGCTTTACAATTACTCCTTGATGTTGCGGTGATGAGTGGGAATCAATTTTCTCCAGAGACTGTTGCTGCTGAAGAGGAGGATCAATACTCCCTGAAGGTTGATGGTGTTCTTGTTGTTGTTGTGAAGAGGGAGCATGCTCCTCATAATGATTGTGGTCCTCTTGGAATGGAATAATGTTTCCAGTAGGGTTCCACACCTGAGCATCTCTCCCCTTCCCTTTCTTTTTAAACTTGCACTCTTCAATATCATGTCCAATCCCAAGCTTATTTAAGTATATGGCTAATGGGTCAAGCCCATGCCCATTTTATTTTCAAATTCCAGGCCCAATCACAAACCCGACCTAAACAATATGTACACTAATATCATGTTTCTTCGGGTCTGGCCAGTCCAATTTAACACCTATGTACACCAATATCATGTTTTCTGTTCTTGCATTTGTCTGGTTGTTTCTTATGCATGTGTGCATGTTTATAACTATAAGTAGGCTAACTAATTCGTATATTAGTTGTATATTGGAAATAAAAATGTGGTAGAAAAATATGATGACTTAAACTACCATTCAATTCACCATTACATATTCTATTATAGATGTGGGCACTATGACCCAATATAGAATGGTTACTTATAATTGTACATGCTCTAACACATGGCCTCAAATTTCAGCGAAATTCAGTCGAATTTCTGTCGAATATCGATATCCAGTCGAAACCGAAATTCGACCGAAATGGCCGAAATGACCGAAATATGGGGGTCCTAGTACAAAAAATGACCGAAATGACTGAAATTTCGGTCGAAATTCCACCGAAATTCCATCGAAATTCTGTTTTGGTCGATACCGAAATGGTGACCGAAACTGACATTTAAGGCCTTGCTCTAACACTTGAGGACACAGATTCCATTCTTGCATATTAATGTAATAATGCCCTCAATCTACGCTAATGGATATGATTATTAATGGGTCTAAGCATTTATTCTACACTCAAGATAAGGATATGAAAGTTAGAATATGGTATTTGAAACGAACATGAATATATTGGATATATTTATATCATATAGGTCGGCCCATCAGGCTTGCAAGTTAGGGCCTTCTCAAGTTTGAACCTGACCTGATAATCAATACTAGCTCATTTTGGGGCCCACGACCCGCCTACTAGATTTCGAGTTTGGGTTTGGGTCGAGTTATGCAGGTCGAATTTTGGGTCGGGTCGGGTCGGCTCAGGTCAATGCCCAACCCTATGAGTAGCGGTGTATGATCTGAGTGCGCCCATGGCAAGGCGCGAGCCTCCGCTAAAGGGAAAACTACAAGGGCCTCAGCATACAGCAAGAACCGATCAATGCGCGACCTCAACCTCACGTTGCGTCAAGTGTAAACACATCCCGCCGCATTGATCACCTGAAGGACAAGCTCCTCCATCGTACCTAACAACTCAGTCGAGCCAACATCCCTTCCCCCTCGCCCCCCAGGCCGATCCTCAGAGAACAGTGTCACATTGAAGTCCCCCACAGTAACCCATGCCACATCGCGAGCCACCATCCTTGCACAATGCATCTCCTCAACAAGCCGAGAAATGCCAACAACATTCGGTGAGCCATACACACTGTTGTAAAAGTCGGCCGACTAGGCCGACTAGTCGGTCCGACTAGTCGAGTCGGGGGGGTACCCGACTCGACTAGGCCAAATCGGCCAATAGTCAGTCATACCTGATTAATCGCCCGATTAGTCGGCCTAGTCGGCCGACTAGTCGGTCGACTTTTGCATAGAGATTTCTCGGCTGACTTTTGCATAGGGATTTCGGATATATGTTTCGGCGCAAACCGTAAACTCGATTACCCGTTTAGAATTAGATGAGATTTAAGGCTTGTTGTTAGACAATATGATGAGATACTTAAGGTTACATGCTAATAAGTATAACTCGCAAATAAATTAAAAATATAAAAACAAAAAACACTAAAAATGTTAAATAAAAATTATATGAAAATTCTATATACTTCTGTACTTCAAATTGTAGTTTTTCATCTAGATATAAAATATCAACTAATTAATATACTATCCTGGATAATTTTACTTAAAATATTGTGATTTAATTTCATGTTGGTTAACTTATATAAGATTAGAATTGTGTTTATTACGCCTAAATGTTCGTTAACTTAGATACTTCTTGTTGATTTGCGTGATAGTTAGGTAACTTAGGTTATTTACCTTTTGTGGTTGTTGATTAACTTTGTATTAATTTATTTCTAACTTCAACTCGTGCTATGTACCAAACATTTTGTTCTTAACATTTTGTCCGTGCTATGAACCAAACATTGTGTTCTTAACTTGCTTCGTTTTTTCTTCTGTTGCTATAATTTTTTTAAGCTCTCAAAAATATTAAAACTGCTAAATATATGAATATAAATGAGAGTGTATGTTATAAAACTTGGTTTATATATTTAAAATAATTAAAAAATTCAAAACCGACTAATTCCCGACTAAATCCGATTACTCTCCCGACTGCCGATTAATCCTTAGTCAGTGACCCTGCCGACTTCTGCAACCTTGGCCATACACATTCGTAACCAGAACCAAGCTTGTAAAAGTCGGCCGACTAGGCCAACTAGTCGGTCGAACTAGTCGAGTCGGGGGTAGCCAACTCGACTAGGGCTAGTCGGTGATTAGTCGGTCAACCCAACTAATAGGGTCGACTAGTCGGCCGACTTTTGCATCAAGCTTTTTATTTTTTTGTTTATTTGTCTTTTTTAAAGCAAACTTATACTAATATGCTTAATGTTATATCTAAAGTCAAATACTTCTTTTGTTTCATTATAATAGTATAGAAAATGTACGAATCTATGTAAATATATAAGAATATTTGTATAAAAAATGATTTATATATTGAAAATAATTAAAAAAATCAAAATCAACTAGTGACCGACTAAATTCGATTAGTCACGTGGTTGTCGATTAATCCTTAGACAGTGACTCCGCCGACAAAGTATCGACTATCACTTTATGCAACCTTGACCATTATCCTTCGTCCATCTGCATTCCTCGTCAGCAATGCCGTAAGCAAAAAGCATCCCCACAGAACCTCCTCCGAGGAGAGCTTATCCTCATTCCAACCTGTCATCATTCCCCCAGATGCCCCCTCCAATTCCACCACCCTACATTCTCTCAACCCGGTGCCCCAAACATCTTTCCACACCATCAACCCCCTAAGAGACTTTTGTCTCCTACATCAGGACAACGTCAGCTCCATGCTCCACCGTCAGATTCCGCACCACAACCCTCTTCTCAGGCCTTCCCAAACCCCGAACATTCCATGCCATGATATTCATCTAGCAACCTCGAATACCTTTGCTGGCACCACGAGACGGAGACACCTCAGCAGAGCCACCTCGGGCTCCCCATTTGGCCACTCGCCAACTGCCATGCCCGCTTCCCTCATGCCACCGAAATTGCCTTCTCTAGTATACCCAATCTTCTATAGATCTCCAGCAGTTGTCGTTGCCTCTGCTCCCTAAGCCCCCTACGAGAGTATCTCCACCCAAAGCAACCTTCTGGATGTTGGCCCGCATGTCGCCGCCCTTCCACGAAGCCCATCCCATCTGAACCAGAACTGCCCTGCCAGCTTGCCAACGCAACAGTGGTGGGGCACACCACGCACTCCATGCTCCTCTGCCGCCAACAAACCCCGGACACCCGCATCCTCCGACCCCCTCCGTTGATAACTTCCCAACTCTCCATGCCAGACACCATCACCACACTCCAGAAGGGGAACCATAGTCGCACCGCAATGGATTTCCTCGCCACCCCACCCGGCTCACCCAACTCCAACCGGACAGTACCAGGATTTGCCTGGCCAATCTGTTGCATCGCCCCAGGCGGCCCTCGATCCAACTGAGCCATCACACAGACGAACTCAACCCTCCCCGAACAGCGAGCTCCCTCTCCACCTCCAAGCTGCGTATGGATCGCCACCAAGTGCGGCTCTAGAACCTCGGATTGCATGGGCAACACCATCTTTGGCTCCACCGGAACCTGGAGCCGCCTCGCCTGACAACTGAACCGTGTCGCCCGATCCACCAGCATCGACGACCTGGCGACATCCACCTCGAACCATGGTTGGAGGAACCCAACTCCACCGACCCGGGCACATATCGACGCTCCGTACCCTCCGCCGAGGAGTCATAGTCCATGATCAAAGCAATATGGAGCCTTCCCGAGCCCGCCCCGTCGTAGCTCACCAAATCCGCTAACTAACTGCCAGCACTATCCGCAAGCAAACCCGGATCATCCCCGCCACCCGCGTCCGCGAACACAGTAGGATCCAAAAGACAATATGCGAAGGAGAAAGGGTCCAAAGCCGACTCCAGCACCCTTTCCATGGATGAGCACCAATCCGACCCCGTGAATCTCACCCTCATTCGGACCCATTCCGCTCCACAACAGGATTCGCCCAAAGATTTTCGAGCCGACTCCGAGAATGCTTCCACCCTCGGATACCCCGACGCGACCCCCAAGCGAGATCCGGATCCGAGATCATTGCCCGACACCGCATCTGCAAACGACAATGGTCCCTTACGAGGCGTCTCGGGACCCCCACCATCAGGCACTTTTTTTCCCAAAAATAGCCTCTGCATTCAAATCTTCGAAAGTAACTACTGACCCTACCGAGGAAGGCATCCCCAGCTACCGCCCAACTCCAACCAATCGAACCACTGCCTCGCCCTCTGCCTCGCTAATGAAGAGGCGGCATATGCCCCCGAGCAATCTCGCATCCATCCACATCTCAGCGACCAAATTCCATTCCTTCCACCAAAATCTCTGAAGGTTGACCATGGTGCAACCCATCGGAGAGCACGCGCGAGACCCGCACCACAGACCCCATCATCGCATGCACTGCTTCTAGGGTCCTTCCCAGCAGAGGTAAACCGTGAATCCAGAAGCGCACCCCACGTCGCCCTGACTGCGCCACTCCATTCCTAGGCAACGGGGCCCTCCAATGAACCCAGTTGACTGCCCTTCGGGAATACCCCAAGGGCAAGCTCGCCTCAGCCTCAATAAGGCCTCGCGCGTGCACCACCCTGGCGTCGATCTAGATGATGTTGCCAGCGAAACCCCACCAACCGCCGACACCAAATCCTCCATAGCATCTGCCAATGTGGACCCCTCTCTTCTGCACACACCCACCAGGAATCTGACCCTCTTTGCCTTCGATTCGACCATCTATGCTCCACCTGGTGTCCCTGTGGGCAACGGAAGCTCCGATGGCCGTTGCGACCGCAAGCAAAGCACCGAACCGGGTCCCGACAATTGACCGCCCAATGGCCCGAACCGGCGCACCTCAAACACCTTCCCCTAACCATGCCGACCGCTTCTCCTCCCCGCCCACGCAAAACCACCAACGAAACCCTGTGATGTCAGTCACGTCCCACAACCCTCGCCTAGACGCTTCCGCTTAGGCCACTCATCCTCCAACCTTCCTCCACTGGGGGAACTTAGGACTACTATAGCTTTGTTGAAGTATTATGAAGATAATCAGCTAATCATGACATAACAACCTCATTGGCATCGATAATTGAAAAGAGTACTCTCCTCCAAGACAAGTGGGGAAGGAGACAACTTGGCCATGATATAACCAATTACACAAGTCAAATATCTAAGTGAACCCTATAGTATGAGAAAAGGCATCCATGTGTGTTGTCATGTAATATGGAATGGTGTGATCTTTCAGGTGAACACTCTATGGAGGGACTTTAATCTCGCAGAAGATCTATCTATATTTGTGTATTTTATACTTAGAATTTCCTAACCCATCATTTCATCAATAAATTGTCATGTAACAAAGTTGTCGTCCCCATTTCCTGGACATTGTACGGATGTATAGAAGCAATATCTTTTCTACTACCCATGCACACCGTAATAGAGATGTATATATATGTTATCATCGCTAGGCATCGTGGTTATTCTCTCCATCGTTCAACTAATCAGACATCTTTCGTTCTAAGCCTTGTCTTGTAGACTACACTCTATCTTCGTCGTTTCAAGGTCCATTTTTTTTCCAAGCATCCTAAGACTTAGGTGCATTTTATCCAAACTCCTTGGTTGAAAAGGGCCAAGTCTTTGGTTATCGGTCCCTACTTTCACCAGAGTGTGGATTTCTGGCTTTTGTTTTGTCCTTGAACAATCACTGAATAAGGTCGCATCCTTAATCTAATGGAAGGTAGGTAGTAGATGGATGAATTCTATTATGAGGGGGTGGAAGGAAAAGGATCATCACTTAGTTGGAAGTTAACCTTACAATTCATACATATACAATGTCAAAACAACGAACCATCATCCAAATCAATTGACGGATGAATTATATATCTCAGTCAATATCTTGTTGCTTGTAAATGGCATACTTATCCCACACAAAATGTTTTTCCACTATGAATGATCACATTCTCGTAGTTTCCCACTTACCTGCCTTCTCAGTATTTTTTACTATTTTCACTACTTTATGCATCGGAATCATTCCCGAAGGCAGTGATAAAAAGACCTCAAAAGTCAAGGATTCAATCTTGTGGAAGCAGACTCTAAGGTTTGCAAACTTCAGCATCAGCGTCAACAACAATCCACCCCAGGGGGGATTGATTCTTCAGAGCATGTGTATTGAGTGATCTTCAGACGAGACAAATTTTCACTGCCGATACGGATCGCTTTTCCTACCCATATTTGATACTATAGTCACTGACACCATCCCCAAGGACTATCAGGAACATATTCTTCCTACCATAAGAAAACTAACTTTGTCAGGTCCCATGTATGTATGTAAGTAATTGTACTATCTCCCATACATATAGTCTCAATGTCAAGGGGCATGAGGGAAAGCATCTAGACTACGACAGTGTCGAAGGCATCTGACAAGGAAGCAACTAATATAGAGTTTTAATACTAAATTAAAAGCAAGTAGTCAAGAGGGAGGTAGCAAACCCCACTCACATCCATCAAAAGACTCGAACTAACTCGAAATGCTCCATGCACTTCCCAACCTGACAGCAATAAGCTCAAAGCATTGTAGGTCTAGTAAAAATCAACCTACAGGCTGCATATATGCCCTATAACAGAAGGACACACGAGCTTCTAAGTCGATCATGAGGGTTAAAGAGATGGGAGTGAGCTTAGGCTCAAAGGAAAATAGGAGCTAGAGTTAAAAGAGGAATCTCTTCATTCTCAGGCAATCAATATGTGTGCCCAATGGATAGGTGGAGTAGGAATTAATGCATCTAATATATAATGGAGTGACATCATCCTCTACAATTTGATTCTCTCATGGAAAGATTTTTTTTACAATGGACAACATTGCTTAATTATCAAATCTCAATTGCATTAGGAAAGGCACCTCTGTAGCAAGATTAGCCACACACAATCCTACCCACATCACTTGTGTTGTAGCAATAGTTATAGCTCTGTATTTTGACTATGCATCGGATCCAGCAACGATAGTATGCCTTTTTTCTACTCCACGTAACAAAGTTACCACTAAAAAACACACATAAACCAATGATGGTGGATTTCAGGCCCTTGTGATAACCAACATAATCAACATCAAATAAACAATGACATAAATGTCTTCCCCTATGCTTAATGTAGCTTTGGTGTATCTGAGGATCATCATGACTGCATCTCAACATACCCTCTCGTTGGCTTGTCCATGAATTAACTAATTAATTAGGCTTACTACAAGAGCAATAATAAACATCAAATAAAAAATGACATAAATGGGTTTCCCTATGCCTGGTGTAGCTTTGATGTATCTGAGGATCATCATGGTTGCATCTCAACATACCCTCTCTTTGGGTTGTTCAATGAATTAACTATTTAATTAGGCTTACTACAAGAGCTACATTAAGACAAGTACCAGTCTCATAAAGTAGCTTAGCCCTTTACATTTCTTGGCATTAATATCCTTAGTATCCTATCCACATAAACAATGAGATAAAAGAGGAATTCCTTTGAGAAAAAGAAGTCACTAACCTAAAGCAGCTTCAAGGTACCCGAGGATCATCAAGGTTGCATTCAACATATCTTCTTTGGCTTATCCATGAATAAACTAATTAAGCTCAATGCATATGCAATGTCAGTACAAAAGACAATCACATAAAGTAGCTTCCCAACAAGTCCTCTGTATTGCTTGGCAATGAATCCTTTGTATCATAATCACATAATGTAATATTTGGATCCATAAGAACAAGGGTAAATTACAAGAAGCATTTAAGCATGATACAAAATATAAAGACTATTGCATAAAAATAAAACAAACAGTAGGCATACAAAGATGAAACTTGTCCATATCATGCGACATCTAGAAATTTCTCATCTTCAAACTCTTATATTCCACATATTATTGATATCCAGCGACATATCAGATGATATCATGGAAGATGACATACACGTGATACTTACGCCAAACAAGTTGAAGAAATAATATATTATGCTATATAGCATCATCCATATATCATAATATTAAACCTTGTGGTATTCAATAGTAAAACTTGCCCTTATTAAGAATTCAAGCAAAGGACGAATATATGATGGATCATACATTACTTTTCACAGTTTATTAATCTAGGTGATTCAATCATTTAAAAAAATTAACAAAAGGCTCAACACTTGCAACAAACCATCCAAAAATTTCCATTTTTTCTTCGTTTACACTGAGTCGATAACCCACTTAATGGTCTAGTGGTAGTACAGTGTGTCTACCACACAAAAGACCAGGGTTCAAATCCCACTCTTGCAGTGGTTGCGTTAGGTAGTCGACGGCCAGCATAAAAAATAGTCGAATCTTTCAACATGGAATTGAGCAAGAATCCATGTAGCCGACCCTACTTATAGTGGGAGAAGGCTTAGTACATTTATACTGAGTCGATAATGCAACAATGGAACTAATAATCTACACATCACTGGTAAATAGATACACTTGAGAATTGTTATGTGATCCATTATCTCCTTACCTAAATGGTCCCGATTTATAAAATTCTACCCCTCAATTGTTCCTTTCAACTTCTTCTTTAGGTATCATTTGGTCATAATTTCGATCTCAATACTGAAATATGTTGATGACACTATAGTATTCATGAAGGGTGGCAACTACAAAGCAAAGGGGATCACAACGGTCTTGGAACTCCTTGGTGTTGTTTCGAGCCTCATGCTCAATGTTGAAAAGTCGATTTTTGTTCCCTTCAAGCTTAGGGAGGAGGAGATTGAGGCTTGTGGGGTTCCATTGCGTACTAGTCAGGAGACTCTAGCGATTAGGTACTTGGGTATACTTTTGGTGGATGGTCATCTTTGGCAATCGAACTGATTACAAGCAGTGGAGAAGCCTGAGCGCAGGCTTGTGGGTGGCATGCCTCTTTCTTGTCAAGAGGAGGTCGCATGATGTTTTCGAAGGAGAATCTCTCAGCGGCCCGACTTTCTTTTTGTCCTTCCACTTATTCCTAGGGTGGATTCCCAAACGATTGGAAGCTTCGATGCGATGTTTCTCCTAGGCTAGTTTGGGTGAGTCATAAGGAATTCTAGCCAACTGAAAAGTGGTAATGTTGGATGAAAGTGATAGTAGTTTGGGCTAGATAAGCATGGATGCAATGAACAAGACCCTCCTCTCGAAATGCTTGTATGTGTTGTAACAAGAAACCACTAAATTTAAGTAATAGAAAGCTAAGTGAAGCATGTCATATTTTCCTTAATGGAGTTGAGCTTAGATTGTTAAATATAAACATATTAAGGTGGATAAACAAAAATGAATCGTTCCTTAATGATATATGGCTCCAGAATATAAGATATAAGAGTCCAATTTACGATGTTTGGACATCTCCAAAAAAAGGACTATTGGAAGCCCGAATATGGAGGTGAGAGAATACTATTAATATGGGGGAAGTCAAGGAAGAATATTACAAATAATTGTGAGGTTGGCAAAAGAGGGGGAGCAAATCGTGCAGCATATAATAATTTCCAACTGCAATCGCAAATATAAAATTCACAACTTAAGGAGTAGAGATAAAAGATGCCAGTCATAATATACATGTAGATTTTGACGTGAAAAACCTAAGCATGTGGAAACCCCATCCCAGAACTTCCACTTTCATGATTTCTCATTCACTCTCTCGACAAAGATCCTTTCCACTATTCACGCTATTTGAAACCAAGGTTAGCACAACCTCTTATATAAGCGTTCCTTCCTGGACAACATCCAAGGAAGATTTTATCTCTCATGAAGAAAGGAACCTAGAACCCAAATTCCTATATATGATGCTTGCAAAACAAAAAAAAATCGTGTTAGTACACAAACTTATTTAAGTGATGATATAAATTGAACAAGACTTGGAGATGCTCTTAAAATGGTGTGGAAGACTTGAAATCACTAGAGTACGATGGAGCACTTGAGATCTTGAGCACACAATTAAGAACATAGCTCAGAACTCATTTAGAATATAGAGATTAATATATTGATTTAGAAATGCTTAGATATGATTAGATTTAAGGGTTTTTATCAGTTGTGTCCCTCTGAGATATTGCAATATCAGTTATGCCCCTCCCTTTTTTGGAATATCAGGTGTGCCCCTACCTTCTTATAAAATTCACAATTCTGCCTTTCTATTAAGGTAATGTAGGGGCATAACTGATATTAGAAAAGGGTAGAACTGTGAATTTCATAAGAATGTAGGGGTACAACTGATATTCCAAAAAAGAGAGGGGCATAACTGATATTGCAATATCTCAGAGGAGCATAACTGATAGTGTATTGTATACTTAGAACCTATTTATATGCTTACATAAATAGACGTTTAAGGTCATTAAATGAGGTTAGAAAATAGTTAGCCAACATTTAGAACCAAAATATATATTCTATCAGCAACAATCGATTGAAAGTTGCTCAATCGGCTAAACATGGGAGTAGTCTACCAATGCAAGAGTGGTTGGAAGTGGTGGTTGAGCAATCATGAGGCAACATATGAAATTTAATGCAAGTGATTGTTAGATCACATAAGAGTTAACTAATATACATGATTAGTCAACTAAATTGATCTTCAGTAGATTCAAGTAAATAGTAGTCGATTGAAGGGCAATAGCATGTATATAAAAGCAATTAAAGTTGACTCAAGACTTGGTTAGCCAGTCGACACTCTATTTAGTTGATTTATGAAAGGAGTTAGTCGACAAATGGTCTTTATGGTCGACTGAGATGAGCAATCGATTGAATGGAATATGAAGCTTAGGCTTTCAATAGTAGAAAATAGGGGAAGCAATTAGTGGACTCAAAGTCCATTCAATCGATCAAAGGATCAGTTGGTAGCTGAATTGGTATCCAATTGAACCTGCTTGTGTATCAAGAGTAGATAATAATTCTAAGATATTTTTTACACAAAAATATGAAGTAAGTAAATAATTTGATTTCAAATCTTTGTAAATTATCCATTGTTTGATCTCCCCTTGATTTTGAGCTTCTTGGACTTCTTCACTTCGATCTTTAGCCTCATGAATCCATAAGCTCCATCTTCATGAGTAGAGCTTCATTTTTTTATCTTTGAATAGCTACAACTTAAGGAATGACATTTTCTTCATAGCTTGAGTCATTTCTCAATTTATACGATAATCGGCTATCAAAATAATCAGTCCTTTCAAAAATAAATATATAAACTAACTCTCTGACATTATCAAAATCTAAGTTATAAACAATAATTAGACTAACTTTGATCTACATCCATAAAAGCTCTTAATAGAGCCATTTGGGGGGCAAAGAAACCATGAAGATGTCCCCACTAAGTGTGGGGGAAAGCAATTTGATTTCTTTAATTGCCCAGATCTAAACATCTAACTTGAAGTAGTTTGACATTGTCAGTTAACACGTAATCAAACTGCCACTTCTACTCGTTTTGACAAGTCTTACAAAATAGATTACAAACAAGTAAACCATCAGCCGTTCAAGAATAATAAATTTAGAGGTAACTAACTACCTTCTCAGATTACACGGTGATAAAATTAAAAATAAAGATCTAAAATGAAGGATCCTGATAATTCACTATGTGAAATGTTGGAATTGAACGGGTGCATAAGCATGAACCAGAAAGAGGAATCTATAAGTCAAAATGCCTCAACAGTGGGCCATTGGCTCGTATATACACGATAAACAGGGCCAAAGGAGTTGTTGTGTCAGTTAATGCCAATCAACATGCAGAATCTTTACCTGATTGTCACAAACTTATTTGTTCCATGTTTTGCCCAGAAAGGTCTCAAGTCAATGGGATTAGAAAGATCATAACCTTCACCAGCAAGCTTTTCAAGAACCTTCTTAAATGCACCCTGACTCATCTTCCTGCCCGTGATCCTAGCACCCCGTCTCTTAGTGCTCATTGGAAGGGGATACTCGGACATGCTTGTTGTACAGCATGCTGACTGCCACCCGCCAACACCCCACCTGTAACACTGCTGGGGCGCTCCAGTACACGAGCAAACTGGTGTTGCTATTCCAGATATATCCAAGCCAATTCCATTGATGACAAGTTCCACATTCTTCCTCACAGCTCTTCCCCTTGAAGCAGACCCATTACCAATTTCGTCCTTCAGTGCAGGAACTTTCCGTGGCTTTTTTGGCTTCGGGGTCTTTGAAGACGGCCCTTTAGACCTCTTCTTCCCAGTTGTACCTTTCTTACCACAGGGATCGCCAATTATCGCTGGCTTAACATCCAGTGCTTGCTCCGGTGGCTGTACCATCTGCAGTGAATGCGCAATGGGCGGAGCATCAGGAAGCATGGCATAGCTGGGCTGGCTCACAGGCAACATATGCACCATCTTGTTATCCCTGTGGGTCATCCAACGATTTCCTATGAATTCCATCGGCATGGACTGTTGCACGACACCACGCTCGAGATGAATGAATCCGCCATTGGTCAGAAGATTCTTGGTGTCCCTGTCTACGCCCGTACTGGACGTCAGCTGCAAACCCAAGGTGCTCCTGTAAGGCTGCTGCTCATAATAACAGCCCCAATCCCTCGGGCCAAGGCCTCCTGTGTCATCATCCATGTCGAATGCTCCAATCTTTCCTGTTCTTAATACAAATCGCACCATCCAACAACACAAAAAGCACAATCTTTAGGGTACGTAATGAAAGAAGAAAACTCTAAATCCAATGCCTACAAAGATAAAGCCCAAAATCCGGTTAAAGATCGCAGATTTGGAAACAGAGAAACCCTAATCGACGGAATCACAGGGTGAAAGGCGCGATCTTTGGAGGTTCCAGAGCTTCTAGATGGCATTTTTTTGGAAGGGTGAAATGGGTAGATTGAGATACCGCGAAAAACACAGCGTTGTAGCGTGAACAAATATAACTATCCAACAACAGGAAGAGATAGGAGAGAGAAAATAAACTTACTTTGGGAAGGAACTAGGATGGGTGGAGACAGAGATGGAGAGAGATGAAAGACGAGTCTAGGGTTCTTGGCAAGGGGGAGAGAGGGGAATATTTGGCCCCTTATATAAATGAGGTGGGATAGGGAGAAGTTCGATTGTGTTCTGGGTCGGCAGCAGATACAGCTGACAGGATGCGGATGTGGAAATCTTTTGCGGGCCAGAGGTGTGTATAATCCAGTGAAGGGACAATATCTCATGTTATTGGCAGGTCTGTTCCCACCTTGATTTATTCATACTCCTCTTTTTTTTTTTTTGACATTGCCCCCTGTCTGGTAACAATATATGGATGAGAATAAGCATTTACTCTCCTCTTTACTTATTCATCTTTATCTACTCTTTCATTCCACTTTCTTATTCACCTTTTCTTATCTACTCCCTTATTTCCCTTCTCGTCTTTCTTATTCCTCGTTATCCACTAACTTATAACCATTATTCTGTATCCCTCTTGTGTCAACCGAATGAAGAATAGCACTTACGTTTATTTTCGTTATTCTTATCCTTCCAGTCGACAGGAATAGTGCTTATTCCAGCTTATTCCCCACCCTTGTTCATGCTTATTCCTGAACTAAACACCCCTTAGGCCATGTTTGGTAGGAGAATGAGCCCTGGAATAAGGGGCTAATTCTCCTCCCGACACGGTTCCCAGCGGTACGACTATTCCCCATTATTCCATCTTATTTCACTCTTATTCCTATCTTTATCCCACCTAACCTACCTTTATTTTACATTATTCTCCTTATTCCTATCCTCCAGTCAAACAAAGAATAGACCCTTATTCTCCTTATTCCCCATCCTTATTCCTACTTATTCCCGAACCGAACGGGCCCTTAGGGGTTTAACATGGTGGAGTTACTGAGATTTGGTGGTGATTGAGTTTTTCTTCTTGAGAGAGAATGTTAGGATAAGATTTGATATTTCAAATTGTATTTCAACATATTAGTGCAAATTAGTGACATAATAAGCCTTTGAAATTGTCCGAATAATCAAATATGATTAGGTCTCTCGAAGATTTTTTCTTCTCAGTGGACCCTTCTTCCTTTAAGAAATTCTTTCCAGTACACGGTGCAATTTTCTTAAGGGTATTCGATAGCAAATTGCTTCACAGTCACTTTTGAGAACTTAATGGCATCGAAGTTCGTAATGTAATGCTCAAAGTCAACTTTTGTAATGCATATGACAACCTAAATTAAAAACTCTATATTGTGCTTCCCCTTGATCTTTTAGAACTCTCAAGGAAATTTAATTGCTCGATACTCACAATTCTTAAATCTTCAATGGTATCTATGAACATTAACGGGATCTTTATTGATTTCTCCAAACCCAAGCAAAGTATTCGGCAAGGAAATCTAATTTCCCATCGTCTATATTCATCAATGCCATGAATATCCTCAATGGCATTTTAGACATGTCGTTAACCAATGAATAATTAAGGATTTCTCTCTTCAAAAGTTTAAATGCAAATCACTAACATATAATTTGTGGATAACCTTTTGATCTTCTTAGAATATAATGAAGAGGTCATGCAAATACTAGACGAAACTTTACACATCTTTTCCACCATTTTTAGATCAAAAAATTCGATAAATCTTGACCATCCTTGTTCTAGTTGAATCTCTCCAACTATTGTGTTGATCGTACTAAAGCTACTTTTAGTTGGGATTATCTTAGCTTTCTAATATCTTATCTCAATTTCTCATTGTTATCATGTCTATTGAAAGAAGGGGATTGGTATTGTAATGTGGAGAGGCTTACTATAAGCTCCAATTCTTAAAATGAAAATGTTAAGTCTCTCTTCTATAATAGATCTTATCAACTTCTTCTTAAATCCCTTGGCTATCCATATCATGAGCTCTCTTCCCAAGGAAGCTTGAAAGTCATTGATAGGGTACATTGAAACTACTTATGAAAATAGAAATCATGAGCTTAATTTAGGCAAATAATATAATGGGGAAAATCTATCGCCCAAAATCAATTAATGTCGGTATTCTATAACTCAAGAGTTTCAATAATATGTTTTTTTTAAATTGTACTGAAAATTATTTATGAGGATTGTGTACTTACATCCTTGTTTATCATGTCATCCTACTTAAGTAATAAATCATTTCCCAATTAACGAGATTTGATCTCAACATAATACCCCTTTGATGAACACTGAAATCAAGGAGGGATCTTAACGTCTGATCTTGGAGGATATGCAGTGTCTGACAAGTCGGGTCTGGCAAATCATCGTGTCGACTGCTCTCTCAACTCTCAGATATCCTCAATCAAGTGTGTCAATCAACAATTAACCCACAATGATGCTCAAGCAATAAGTACAGTGAGCTAGTTTATTATACCCTACAAAATTATATGTGTAGTATGCAAGTGTAGGGGTCGAACCACAAAGGAGCAACGGAGATAGCTACAAAAATTGAAAGGAAAAATCAACCATTATTTTTGGGGTTTTGTAGGGATTTTTTGTGGGTTTTAATATTTTTATATTTTTTGGATTTTTAATTTATATATTTTTTATTTTTAGTTTTATAATTTTTATTTTTTTTATATTTTCTGATTTTTAGTTTTCTTTTAAATATATAAGTAATATATACAAGTATATAAGGTAATATATATACTATAATTATTTAAGATATATATAATATCAAAAAATCAGAAAAATACCCTAAGATACAATCCTTTTTACTTTTCTAAGAGTTTTTAAATATTTAGGGTATTTAATAATACTAATAATAACTATAAGAATATATAGTGGTAATATAGATATATTATATATAATGTAATATATTTGTGAACACATCATAAAAAGTCAAATTTTATAAAATAAAATCTTTGTATTTCTAATATTTAATTCTATTTTTATTAATTTTCTTTTTATTTTTTGCTATTTTGTACTTTTAAATGATTAAAATTGTCAAAATAGTGAATAAGAATAATATGATAAATTGTTCTGGAAGTTAAAAATAGAGAAATACTTTAAAATTTTCCAAAACTATTTTTAGATTTCTTAAATAATTTTTAATAATTTTATAAGATTTTTGGTTTTTTCAACTTTTAGTATTTTTTGTAATTTTTAGTGATTTTTTATCTGAGGATTCAAAATACAGTAATAAATATACTCTATTTTTTAGAATTTTTCAAAATATTTTTCTAATTTTTCTTGTAATTTTCAATGCAAATAAGAAGAAAATACACTATTTTTGAATTTTTAAAAATAGGACAATATTTTAAACTGCCTTACAAAAAATGTATGTGATTTAATATATGTCCATGCACTTAAAATAATTTTCCTGTAATTTTTAGATGCAAAATAATATTTAAAAAAAGAAATACACAAAATAAAAATACTTATTCTAGTAGGGACCTAAATTCAATTTAATTAAACCTAAAGTCATTCCAAAACTCATTTCAAAACTTCAGGGCATCCATGTAAAACTTCCTGAATAATCAATTAATAACATATTGGTAGGGTATTCTTGTAATTTCCAAAAAAAGATACAGGCCATACATGCAATTTAACCACAAAATATTACACATAAATTAAGAAGTTCATGGACTAATTAATAACAAAAATCCTCAAGGGGATCCATGCCAAATGTACAAACCCCTCATGTGTATGCATAGTGAGGTGACATGGACTAATCCAAATAACAAATAAACTAAGTACGATGACATTTATGCAAATATTACAAAATATTTTACACTACAACTGAAAGTTTCTATACTAAAATGAAAATACAAAAATAAGGGGTATAGGACAAAATTACCCCTATATGTCCGATCCAACGGCAGAGGCGTATCACTTATCTACGTGGCAGCTCCCGATCATCGTATGATGACGCTTCGTGGATGGACGGTTGGATTAGATCTCTGGGTTTGATCAGATGATTATCGATGCATGTGTCCAATAGTGGCTGAAGCGCATGGAGCTTGCTTGATCAGACTACATGGAGCAACCTTGGAACAACATGGAAGAACTCCCTGCTACCTGAGCTTCGATCCAACCTCTAGATGACGTCCAAACACCAGAGGAGCTCGCAAATGGCTCAAAAAATGGTTGGGAGGCTTTCGAGTCGGCTAGGGAAGTTAGATGCATTCGGGACTCATCAGTGGGATCCTATACGATTGATGAAGGTCAGGCAGCTGGGGTGAATGATATGGGAAGATCCTAAAGCGCATCAGGGAAGCATGAGGATCGTACTATATGCAATCAGGAGCGACTAGTCGCACTAGTCGCTCGAGAAAGCAGAATTTATAAATTTTCAAATGATGAACCCACATGACCCAAGAACACTTCTTGGATCATTTCATCCAAACCACAAACAAGTATTAGGTTTACTCTTGAAGTGTGGTTGTGATCGAGTCTCTAAACGAAGAGACCTCCTCTCTCAAGTCTAATCCAATGGAGAAGACGCTTGTGAGCTCATTAATGAGAGGCATGCTCCTCGCAATCCATGTTGATGATCCAAGCGGTGAATCTCCTGATCTTGTTACACGAGATCCGACGTCTTCTTCACGAGCAAGGTGCACCGAAGGAGACGGAGATCCACGAGAAAACAATCTGCCAGCATAACGTCGATGCTACGGTGATGGCAACTCTCTTCTATGGCATCAAGGTGGATGGTCACAAGAGAGAGAGGGAGAGAGACTTGGCAGTAGAAAGAGAAGGATAGAGCAATTGTTTTGATGTAACATGAAGAGCAAGGGGTGCCTCTTCTTATATGGTATTTTGGGATCCATGGATCTCAATCCATGGACAATACAAAACCAACGGATGAGATTGATTTGTGTTTCTTTCAATGGCCATGATTTTGTTGTAAAAACACAACAACAATTAACTTGATTAAATTAAATATACATTAAATAATTAATATAAATTAATTTCAAATCAAATAAATTATCTTGGAGATAATTGGAAGGAGATAATCATCTGCCAATCAAGGGGGACGTCCACCCAATCCCATTGGGACTTGGTGGTCGTCCACCACCTTTGGTGGATGGCAATCTTTTCCAATGAGATTACATTATCTCATTTCAACATTATCTCACAATAATAATTCTCAATTATCTTGAGAACAATGCAATCATGCCATTGGAAATTTGTGAATCACATTCACAACCCAAAATAAAATGTAATCAATTAATTATCCAATGTGAATCCAATTCACATCAATGATTAATCAACAAATATAAATTACAATAGGCTCTCCCTGTTATATTATAAATCACATTTATAATATATGTGATTAATATGGATAGTGTTATCCACATTATTCATATACATGGTAATTAAATCACATTTAATCACCTTGGATCTCTATTCTCATGTGCCCAAATAATATGAATCACATTCACATTATTCACTTTTTTGATAATTAAATCACATTTAATTATCTTAGATAACTCTCCTTGTAATATGAATCAAATTCATAGGTCCTTGAAATCTCACGTAGTAATTAGTCGTTTGGTGCTCAATGTCCACTCCTTCTTCCTGCTTTTCGTCACCCCCCCCTGCCGTAGCCTCGTGCTAGGTGCCTCGATTCAAAGTAGAGCTAAAAGGGGTAGAGAGGGCCGACCCGGAACCATTCTCATTCTCTTGGCTAGCTGTTGAGTGGCTCCAGCGAGACTCCTCGCTTGATCTTGGGCTATCTCGGGACCTATCTTCAACTGAGTTAAAGGAGTCGAGAGAGGGAACCACCTACCCACTTTTTTTAAGGGTGTGAAGCTGACTTGCACTGAGCTGGAAGTCTGATGGCGGATCGGGTTAGTCTTCTTTCCTGGGAAGCCTAGATTTTAAAAGAATTCCTGCCAAGATGATGGATCCAGAATGACAAGATCGAAGTCGGGACTAGTCTGACAGGGAGCCTTTATCAATCAGGAGGAATCACAGGAAAGGGATAGCAGCGAGGGCCAGGGCTAAGTTGGAACATGATTTGAGGCTGATGCGGACACTCTTTCCCCCTAAGCTCAGGGGTGCGTCAAGCGGGATAGAACGAAAGCAATTCAACAGCCAACGACTAATGCGAGTCTCGACGCAATCCTCAGGGCATTCCACTTCTATGCCTGGGATGTGTGTTCTGAAACCTCATACAGTCTGCTACCCTCTGCCTCAGTCCTTCTGCATCTCATAAATCTCCTCCCTCTTTCGTTGTTCCGGCTTCCCCACTTCCGCAGCTCACAACAGTCGATTGACCTAAATGTACAAGGTGGGAAGGCTCACATGGTGCGATGCGAACAGGCCGACTTCTCGATACGGAGAGAATGGACTAGACTAATCCGTGCCCCATGTCGAGCCTTTCTTTGGCTCTGAGACCGGGTTCTTTGTCCTCCTACCGGGCCCGTGTGGCTGCAGTGAGGTAGCCTCCATGATAATTAAATCACATTCAATTATCAATATTCTCAATGCTCGGATAGATATATCAGCAATGAAATTTCCTTGAACTCTTTCAAGGATAATGCGCGGATACTTGGAGATAAGGACATGGCGATTTTATTGTTCCACATATAGTGGCTTGGATATTGAGATCACATCTCAAATCTAGATCTTGTGGACCTCTCATAGATGCTTGATTAAATCAAAACCACAAATCTAATCTTCTCATTGCATCTGAATCACATTCAGATCAATGTCCAATATTTGGACCAAGATTAGATTACTTTCTACTGAGAGGAGTCCCTAAAATCTAGACCCGTTTCATCACTCCCTAAGAATGGAAGCGTCATGGTTATACAATCGTTTATGATCACATCACCCTCAGGTATTCCTAATACTTGTACATCATGCATGCTGGAAGACCCAGAGTAAACCCGAAGTTTTAGATCTCTTTTAGATTGTCTCCTTCAGGGTTTTATCATTAAGTTTTTCATTCGATCATTGGGAGTTGGTATCGATCATATACTTTCCAAAAGCATATACATACCCAAGTGTTGATCATATACTTTCCAAAAGCATATATCAAACCAACAAATTCAGTCAAGCTTCTAAAGTGAGATTACCATGCATGGAATTTAATCCTTCCCAATATCTCATGAGTGAGTTCTTGTCTTCCGATTCAGCAATGAACCTGTATGATCCCTTGAGAGATCGTATTACTCATATGCCCTTGCATGCACACCAGCGCGTCGATGTATAGACATTAGTTGGGTCATCAACCTATTGGCCTGCCAAATGTACATACTCAAATATATAGTAACACATATGTCTCCAGTGAGAGGATGTGTGCCTATATCGTGACAATATACAACATAGGTCTATGGTTATCTCGATCTCGTTAACTCAATTCTTTGACCTAGCTAATCTGACACCTCTAAATCTCTATTCCTATGCAGATGACCTACATCAAGAGGTAGTCAGATATCAACCTTCGGAGAAAGGATCGCCATCTCCTTCTCAGGTCGGAGATCCTCTTTTAATAATCATTTGATGGTGCTTGATGAGTCCTCAATCTAACTCTTTAGATATTCATCCAAGCACTAGCATCTATGATTCAACAATCGAATCAACAGTTGTATGATCATTAAGATGGCCATGGTACATAACCCTAATTGTACTAAGGGACCTATTATGCAAATTATTTAATCTTCATTTCAGATCGAGAAATGATATTTGCAATAACAATTTTTGCATAATGGCTCGTCGTGGGCTCGCATGTCCAACAATCTCCCACTAGCCCAAAGAGTCATTAATGGGCTAATCTTTAAACCCTCACTCATGTGACAATCATAGGCTATTTATAAAAATAGCTAGGTAAGTTGATTAGTCACTCTATTCCCAAGAGACTACGCTAAGTCCTCTTACAACATTTGCATATCTCCTAGTAACAGTGCTCGCTGATGAATCTCATATTCATCATGCTTAAATCAAATTCTTATTCCCTTAGCTAATTAATTCAATAAAATTAACTAATAATTCCTCATTATTATCTTGTATATAAACTGTGTATATTTACATATATTACTCCCTTTTCTTCTTTATTTTCTTTCTTATTAAAAAACCTTAAAAATTAGGCTAAGTAATTGTCTATAATGGTACTAACCTTTAAAAGAACTAAAAAATACAAAAGCATCTCAAAACTCCAAACATGTGTTTTTAACCATTTAAAAATACCTCTGAAATACATTTTTGTACAAATGACCTCTTTTGGCTTTTTGTCCAACATGAAACTTGTAGATCTCATCGAGACTACAACATTCATGTTTTGACTTTTTCCTAATTTTGCCTCTATTTATTTTAGATTTTTCTTTATTTTTGTATTTTTTTTCTAGAGCTGCTACATGGCCCTCTTTAGAGCTGCCACGTGGCCGCTTCCTCCTTCCGCCACTCGACCCTCTCCTAGTCGTTGGATCTTCACTCCTACGCCTTCATCTTAGCCCTTCAATCTCGCATCCATTCCAGTCGTTAGATCCTACCTTCAGATCCAATCCTCGCCGCTCCCTCGTGCCTAAAACAAAACTGCCCGATCCCCTATCATCCTACGACCCTCATCTCACCACTTCGCCTCTCCATTCCAAACCATCAGATCAGGCGTCTCCTTTCATCCCAGCCACTTGCCTCCGCCCACTTTTCAGCTGTCAAATCGCTCTTGAGATTTAATCTCATCCACCCACTCCTGTCTGCATCTCAGCCGTATGATTTAAACCATATCCAATGGCTGAGACTTCGCCATATCACACGTTCACCTCTCCGCCATAGGATGGGACTTCAAGCTCCATCTGAACCGCACACCACCGCCTCTACCTCCACCGCTGGATCAGATCTTATGATCTGAACCTAACCCTTCTCCTGAGCCCCCTTCGAGGATCGTTGGATCGCAAGATCCAACAATCAAAGTGTCATCTCCTACCTCAGACGCATCCCCCTCCAGGCGTTACGACTTGCAACCACAGCGTCCCCTTTCAATTTTAGCTCCACCCACTAGATGCTTCTCATTAATCCAATGCCTCCCCTCCGTCAATCATTCCCCACCATCCTTGTGCACCCACCATCACTGCACCTCCATTACTCGTCCACCACCAAACCACCACCACCACCATCCCCTCCCCCTCGCCACCATGTAATTGTCGACGACCCCCTCCTATAAAAGCAACTCCTCTACCTCCGCAGCCGATCGTCCACCATTCCATGGTCTAAGACCTAGCCCCTCTCCTCCTCCCTGTGATAGATAGAGGAGGACGAGGGGCCATCCTGGCCATCCGACCTGGTGTCGACCCACGATGGCCTACACCGTGCCACGATTGCCTAGAGTGTTGTAGAGCTCTGGTATTGCTGACCAGATTCGAGTGATGACCAGCATCTCCGGATGCTCATCCCAAGCCTCGCTCCGCCAATCGCCTGCTCCGAGCAGGTAACTTCTTCCTCCTCATTTTTTCCTTTATTTCTCTTAATTTTTCCGGTGTATCCACTCGATTTCGACTCCACCTAATCACCCGATGACCTCCACCACGCATCAATCACTCACGCCAATGCTTCTAAATGCCTTCTTCCCTTCTCCATAGCCCCGTCCACCGCACGCCCTTCCTCTATGCTTCGTCCGAGATGGAGCCCTGGGTTCCATGTTCCTCCGCCAGCATGGAACCCTTACTTCATTCTCACTGATCACCATGCGCACGCTTCGGCTAGAAACTAGCGCCTGCAGGTACATATTTTGTCAATGGTCGGAGCTCGCTCGCATGCTTCGATCTGCTGCTCCGCCACTGGTGGCACTTCATCGACATGTCGATCCATTCGCTCCCGAAGACCCGCCACATCTCCAGCTCCTTCGTGAGGACCACGGCTTTCTTCTCCGACCTTCATTGGGCCTCGTGGAGCACGGTGGAGCCACAGGGAGGTCGCCGGAGCCCTGCCTTCTCTGGTGAGGTGCGATGGAAGAAGGAGATCCAGCTACCGTTCGATCCTCGCGATCGGACGACCCTTGTGATACCACGCGGCACAGCCTAGCTTCACTCCTAGCCTCTAGGTTTGGGTACACCGAGCTGCAAACCAAGCGACCATGAAGCGCCACGTGGCCCGAAGCTAGGCCATCTCCCGAACCCAGCCCTTGTACGTGCCCAGCACGTGTAGGGTTAGGTAATTTGCATCGAAGACCCTGTAGGATTATGAAATTACATCTTGGTCCCCAAACACGTGCTTTACATGCGTGCATGGGTAAATTACAAGGAGGGCCTTGCGACTTTATAAAATTGCAAATGGGAAATTTATAGAGGGCCCCCTCCAAGGACCTATTTGTGATTATTTATCATTTATTTCCCGTATTTTGATTACATTTATGCCCTTGCATTGTATACTTTATATTTTGAGCACTGTAGGTCCAAATTGCATGATTTCAGTGTCATTTTGTTCCTTATTTCATCATATATCTAATGGCATAGTAAATTTTCTCATCTAAAACTAACTTAGTGATGCATTTTTAATGTTATATAGTGTCCTTTGCTTTGTAAGTCTCAGCCATTAATAGATCCTTGCTCTTAATTTTGACGCTCAATTTGACTCTGATTCTGAATCATAATCTATGCTCATATCTTGTAGGGAAATCTTGTATACTATCTTTTGCATGTTTTCCCTTGCATTCATTCATACATTATGTCTATGCATTGCATATCTTATAATTGCATTGAAAAATTAAGTAAAAACTACATGCATTAATTACATTGTTCTGTATTTTAGTGTGCACATCTGCATGAAGACCTATAAATAAGAATCTATTCACACATAGATTTAATAGACCAAAATTTGATGAATATATTAAAGAGGCTCGTGTCCCTATGTTCAACCTTGGTAGACTTGCCAAGCTAAAAAATACTCCACAAAATTCAAAGATTGTGGTTTTTGACGAACAAATTTACCTCCTATACTACGACAATTCCACATTATTAAAGAGGCAAATTTGACGCTCATCACTCGTATCCAATGTGAATGTTGCATCATATGTAACCAATATTCAATATTGTTAGTTCTAGTGTCCTTGACACTACAACTCAATAATTATTATAATCAGTATGCAATTTCTACTATCCTTATCAGAATACCCTTATTCTTGGAGATCTCTATCTCATAAGGTATCTGTAGTTAAGACCTTTTAGATCAATATCTATAAAGTCTTAAGTTCTTAAAGATAAGACTTAGAGATCACTATCTCGAAAGTATTGTCCTCTTTGAAGATATTGTTATTACTGCAATCAAGTATTTTATTTCCATGGTAGGATTAGTAACAACTTACCGCTCCCACTGCATGGCAAACATCTGACTTTTGTACATATCTAGAATACACTGAGCTTCCCAAAGCTGATGCACTAGGGCATATAGCTTTGGTATTCACATCCTCAACTCTTTGAGGTGTTATCCCTTAAGATAGGTCAGTACCACATCTTAAGGAAAAGAAGTCTGTCTTGAAATTTTCTAGAAAATGGAAATGTCCAAGGTGTACCACCAATATGATAATCCCAATACCCTATTTTCTTTGCTTCTGAACAACTTCAGAACTAAGATCTAAGAGGTATCCTTGAGATCATATATCAAGGTATGGAATATCCAGTCTATAAAACACTTATTATTATCCTTATATCATATTAAATGATTAGGATATCATCAACATTTAGCACGACGAACACTATGACACTCCCACTAAGCTTCACATGGTTCATCAAGATTCTATCTGAAATCATAACATTCATGATTTCATCAAATCCAATGTTCCAACTACAAGAAGCTTATTTGAGTTCATAGATGGAGTTCCTTAGCTCGTGCACCTTACTTTCCTCAACCATGAAGCCCTGGGGGCTACTTCACATGAATATCCTCAGGGAGGTATCTGTTAAAGAGGATTTCACGAGGGTCTAGAAACCTCACAAGGCGAGAGATCCAGTCGATGCTGTGACCGCTCACGAGACCTGAATTCAGACAATAATTAACCCACAACAGATGATTAAGCAATAAAATGTGCGGAGTTAAATTTATTATAACTCTACAACAAAGATGTGTATAGGGGCAAGTATGTGTAAGTGTTGAACGCAGGGAACAAGCAGGATAGATCGGGAATAACGCTCACAAAGTGAATGTGTTGTATTGGTCTATATATGTGCTCTTTTTGTGGGTTTTAGTTTCTTTTAATTTTTAATTTTTAATTATTATAATTTTTTATTTTGATTTTTTTAATTTTCTGATTTTATATTTTCTTTTATGTTTTATAATTTTTATGTTTTTTTATGTAAATAACTATATATAAAGCAATATGCAAGATATATACAATATAAGCTATAATAGATATAATAGTTAACAAAAACAATCAAAATAAATAAAATAAAATATTTTTGGATTTTAGAATATTTTTTTACTATTTTTGTGATTTTTAGGATTTTTTGCTAATTTTTATATATTTTTAAAGTAAAAAATACCCTAAAATACCTGAAATTAAAATGGAGATTAAAAATATAAAATAGAGTCAAAAATTCTCCAAATTAGTTTTAAAATAAAGATAATAAAATAAATAAAAATCATAAATAAAAAATGTGATTTTTTGGATTTTTATGGATTTTTTTAAATTTTTATAGAGATTTTTGGAGTTTTTCTATTTTTTGATTTGTCTTTTATATTTTCTAGTGATTTTTGGTCTGGAAGTAAAAGATACCAAAAAACACAAAATATATTTTTTTGGCAATTTTTTAAAAAGGTTTTTATTTTTTATGTATTTTCTTTTGCAAACATGGACAAAAAGGCATGTTTTAAATTTTTTTATAAATAATAAAAAGCTTCAAAAATGTAAATAAAAAATATGGCGTGAAATATAAATGCAACAGGAAGCTTCGTCTATTTTATGGGATTTTTTCGAGTCAATTTTCTATTTAAAATAAATGCAGTCGACAAAGAGAAATTATACTACTAGCAAGGGCATACGTGTAAATAGCAAGAAATCTAGGGGCCAAAGTGTAAATTTCACGTAAATATATAACTGAATTTAAAAATTACAGGACCAATTACAAATAGATAAAGTCTCGAGGGCCTTCCTGCAAAAAAATCCAAAATCACGTGTGTATCACGTGCGTAACTAGCGGGGACTGAAATGTAATTAACTAAAAACCTGGCGGTTAAATTGCAATTGTTCTAAAAAGTTATAACTTAAATATGTAGTTTTTGGACTGAGTTGAAATCTGTTAAACCCCAGGGGGTCCACCACAAAATACCCACCCTCGTAACGCATCATGTGAGGTGATGTGGCGCACCTAACTACAAATACAGATAGTTTGGGGGCCTTTCTGTAAATTTCACCAAATAAATTAAACGATAGACAAATGTTTATGGTTCGAATATTAAAATACAAAAGTGGATGGGCTAAAATGCAAAATGTCCAAACCTTCGAGGATCCAACGATGCTCCTCTTTCACTTGGACACGTGTTGGCACACGAGGAGGCGATGACGGTTTAGACCAGTGGCTAGGATTGGATATTCAAATGAAGATCGACGGCTGCGGGCGAGGCTGATCCAACGGTCCCTGAAGCGTGGGAAGAACAGCCGCAAGATCACCGGTTCTGGGCGATGATTGAAGAACAACGGAAGAACTCACCGCCGGCGAGTTTGTAGTTGACGTAGCGCCGTTCTCCGACCACCAACCCCTCCGCTAGAAGCTCCAAAATTCTCCGGTATCTCCCCCACGCAAGATGGTGACTTCAAAAGAGGCCCAGGTCCTTCAGATTGGTCCAACAGCGGTAGTTGACATGGGCCTTTGTTCTTCCTGCTGATGCTCCTCTGATGGAGCCTTCCAGACCCTACAAAGACATGCAAAAGCGCAGAGAGACGAAGGCGAAGGTTCTGGTCTATTATTAGATGGATTCGAGGGTGAATGGTGGTTGGGCGATAAGCGGATGGTGGTGGCCGGAGCGGAGCTCCGGCGAGAGCTTTTAGGCGAAATCTACGGGTTACATACTAAAATGCATACTGGAAATGAGCCTACGGCTATTTCTAAGTTAGAAACGCACAAAAGAATAGATAGAAAACGTAGACCAACCAAGAAAAAGCCTAAAAAAGATTTCTAAATTCATTTAAAAATAATAAACGATTTTATTAAATTTAGGTTATAAAATAAAAAATACTTATTTTTTGAATTATTTTATTATGATTTTTACTTATATTTTGAGGTAATTAATTACAAGTTACCTTTTAAGGGCTATTTATAGGTATACTCATCTATGTATTTTAATATTTTATTTTTATTTTGTATTTTTAATTTTATTAATTGGTTTATTATTTTATTAATATATAACTTAACTTTATAGACTTAAAAATATTTTTATTTTATTTTTTTGATGTATTATATACAATTAATTAAATAGATGTATTATCTATATAGGTGTACTTATTGGTATTTTACATATGTATTTTCTATAAGTATTTTATTTTAATGTTTTATTGATCATTTTATTCTTGTTTTAATATGCACATATATTATAAATAATATTTACAAAATTATAAGATTATAAAATTATAAAAATAATGAATAATAAATAAAATGAATATTTTAATCAGTATAGTTATACAATAGGGGTCCAAAACCTAACTTTCACACCGTAGCTCCAAAAAAATGAAACCACCTTCATTAAATAGCTTATTAAAAGTTATATACAATTAAGGGTGATTTTGATATTTTGAGTTTTTATTTGAGAGATATGGGTCTGGGAAGTTGGGGTTTGGATTTTATTCAAACTATAACTTTTTATTTGTACATTATTTTTGTATGAAATAAATTTTGTGTTTTTCTATATTTAGTTATCTACAACTTTCATGTTCGGTCGGGGAGAAAGGGAAACAATGGAGGGATCCAAATCGGACCTAAATGGGAATGACATGAAAAGTCTTTTTCAAAAGTTTCTTTATTTGAGGTATAAAAAGTGAAACTAAAAATAGGTCCCCAAAATGAATAAAAAATGAATTAAATAAATGAAATCTTTATTTGATTTTGACCCTCATCTCCCCGTAATTTATTCCTTGTCGACCTAGTCATCGAGATGCCTAGGTCCCAAGGTTTCGAATCGTAAAATATTTTCAATATTTTATTATTTTTCTTTTCTTTTCTTTATTCTATAATTTTGGCATTAAAAGCAATATTTTATAAACTATTTACACAATAATGCATGGATGCTAAAATGCATGAATTAAAGGTATTTACACTCATTTACTATGTTTTTTAAGGCCAAAATGATAGAAAAAAGGTGATGAAATGGAGATTCATCAGTATTCATAGAGGAATGCAATCTTGACTTCCATCTTGAAAGATGTCACAGTCAAGTTGTATAGCTATAATTAGCAATATTCTGATGGGTTTAAGTATGGTCACTAGAAAGCAAGTCTCATCGCAAGCGATGTCTTCTTTCTGTGTGTATCATGAGGATACGAATCGTGCTTTGAAGCTCCCTACCTTCTCATCAGGTTCCCTTTTTCTCTTGAAGATCCATTTACACCTAGCAGGTTTTACCCTTATAGGTGGATCCTCAAGGGTCCATATACAACACTTGTATATGAAGTCTATTTAAGACTTTATTGCTAACATCCATCTTTCCATGTCATGATCTTCAGAAGCTTCATCACATGAAGTAAGATCATTGTCAGACTTAACTGACACATGAAATCCATCCTCAAACTCATTTGAAGAGGTATGAGTGTTTCATCTTTAATTATCCTTTTAACTTTCGATTTCAGAAGCCTCATTGTGTTCTCAAGATTAAATGAGTCCCTTCACTTCATTTTCATCTTGTTTCTCAAGAGAGTCAACATCTAATAATCATATTCTTAGAGATGAAATCTTTTAAGAATCACAAGGTCATAAAATAGGTATCCAATACCATCCTTTATTTTCCTAATGAAGCAACACTCTCTGGTGTTGCATTCCAGCTTACTTGCATGGAACCTTATATATTGTACTCTACTACATATATGCTTGGAAACTAAGAGGTAATTATGCTAATATTCATCATTGATCAAATCATGTCAAACATGATCTAATTGTATCTCCCTACAACTCTATTGAGTTAAGGTGTATCAGGAGGAGTGATATAGGAATTATATTCACATCTCCATAAGGTATTCCTTGAATTCATCTAATAGGTACTTGCTACCTAGATTAGATCAATTCATTTCATCTTCCTTTAAATTTTGGTTCTAAACCAAAATTATGAAATCTTTGAACATTTCAAATGTTTCCAAGGTGAAGGGAAGAAATCTCATATCACAAAATCATCAATAGATATCATATATCATCAATGTATGTTGTGATTTGATGGTCCACATACATTAATACGTATGAGATCTTGAATACCTTGACATCTTACATCATTTCAAGAGAAGGGTGCATTAGGCATTTTTACTTTGAATACAATATTCACAAGCATGTAAGATGTGAATTTCAGACATTCTAAAGTTTCATCTCTTATTAGTCTATTAATCTCATCAACAGGCATATGTCCAAGGCTTGATGCCATATTATTGTCAAATGATCTTCATCCTCCTATTGATCTTTTAAGATTTTAAATTTTCAGTATTAGAAAAGTTAATGAACCATTCATTAATATTCTAATTTAGCAGAGTCCTCCAGATGTCAGATTACTATCTGATTATATCCATCATAACTCTTTATGATAGGTCTATTCCAGAATTCGTGTTTATTTCTAACATTAAGAAGCAAACAATGAGTGTATTTTACTATATAGGTCATAGAGACATTCTCTAAGACTGAGGGCTATCCCACTGAAATTATGAAGTATATCTATCCAATAGAGATTGTTGCAACAATTGCATCAATATCCATGTAGATGACTATCCAACCTTAAGATCAAATTTTCTAGTCTTTTAAAACATATGCAACCAATTGTAAATGTCATTAGAAGAATGAGATACAATTATTAGACTTTTAATCTTATCCAATAAGAAAGTCAATTTCTATGATTATATGTAGATTATTCCGATGCACTATCCGAGTCCTTCTTTAGGGAGCCTAGATAGTCTTGATAGTCATACTATCAACACATCAGCTTGTTGCAGTATTGGCATCAATCTAACTCTTTGGATGTCATGTGAAAGTTATAGAAGTACATCCAACTCTTTGACTTTCCTTCTTATTTGGGTCAGACCCATGCTTCCACTGCGCACCCTTCATCTATAAACAACCATTGCTTAAGACAAAGGACCTCTTATGTTGAATTCAAAGAATTTCAATATATGAGTATTTCAACATTTATACATGCTTAATTCAATTCATACAATATGAATATTCCGAAACTTCATGAATGACTAGAGTATAGATAGTAGAATGATGACACTCATTATATCTATATCCATCTAAACTCTAAAAGACTTTGGTTCATGTAGGTACTCAAACATTTTGAATACATCATCTCTTATAGAGCCACCATTCTGCATGATGTAGTGAACCGTGTCATTCATGATTAAATATTGAGAGCACAAATGTATGCCAAAACATCTCCTTAGATTTTATAAGGATTGTTTGACAATTATGATCGTCATCGACATATCACTTCCAAAGTACATTCAATGAGAGATCAAGACTATAGAGACACACAAACCCTAGAGTGGTAGTCCTATTGTCTATTTGATTGTCATTCCTCATTATTATGAGGAAACTTGTACATTGAAACTAAATACATTATGTGTCCAACTACAAGTACAATACCTTTATCATGGATCCAATCCATGATATTTTATGGGTTATTATTAAGTATAGTATTGAGTGGGTTTAATGAGGATTATCTAAAATAAGAAATTTGCACAGATGTATATTTTACCTTGATTTAGGAATTTTATATCAAAGTTGTCTTGCCATGTCAACTCTGAAAGTTCATTTCCCTTATTCACTTTCAAAGTAAGAGATACACTTACCATTATATCTCAGCAAGACCTGGGATCTCCTTCTTACCTTTATTACATCCCAATAATATGAGAACTTGCAACTCGGGTAAAAAGAAGCAGGAACTCATTCCGCCTTACAAGTCCAACTTGCATTCCCAATTCGATCTTTAACACTCGAGCCCACCATTCTTAAGGTGATGTTGACCTGTCATGAATTGAACCAACCGTCAACAAGATTACAACTCACTGTGCGTAGTCTAATATGAGCCCAATAGTATAATGACTCCATATTGGGGTTACTACGCATACGTCCTTACTCTTTCGAGAAATAAAGAGTCCGATCCAGATGTGCTTGTATGCAGGAGCTGTCACTTCGGACAGGTGATGAAGAGATCATGCCGAGGTCGTGTCTTTCCACAAGGCGGATCGATAGTCGCTGAGGTGACCTCAGACAAAATCCCAATCAATCAACAATTAACCCACAATAATAAATCAAGCAATTAAATCTAAAAAATGTGGAGTTAAATTTTATTATAACTCTACATGCAAATGTGTATAGGTGTAAGCACGAGTAGAGGTCGAACACTGGGAGCAAACAGTTGGGAGTAAAAATAAATACAAAATCATTCAACTCTTTTCTTGTCCATGTTATTGTTTTGTATGTTTTTATTTTTTTTATGTTTTTTTTTATATTTTATATTTTTATATTTTCTTTTTCTTTATTTCTGATTTTTTTATTTTCATTTTATATTTTTTTATCTTTTTATATTTCCTTTCTCTTTTATAAAAGTAATTTAGCCAAATAAGGTTTTATTTATGCAATACATATAAATGTATTTATAAATACTAATAAATATAAATAAAACTCATAAAATAAATTATTTTTGGGTTTTAAATATTTTTCTAATGTTTTTATATTTTTTCAAGAATTTTTGCTATTTTTTTTGTATTTTAAAGTAAAAAATATCCTAAATATGGGATTAATTAAATACCCAAAATTAATTTGGGTTTTAAAAATAATAAATAAGTGCCAAAATTACCCAAATTAATTTTAATATGTAAATAATAATTTATAGATAATTATTAAATAAAAAACATATTTTTGGGATTTTTGTTGAATTTTAATTTTTTTGTTGGATTTTGGAGCTTTCTGATTTTTTAATTTTCTTTTACTATTTTTAGGGTTTTTTTATTTTTGGACTCAATAAATGTCAAAATATACCATATACGATTTTTTTGGAATTTTTTATTTAGTTTTTATATTTTTTGTTATTTTATAAATTAAACAAGGTTTATTTAAGCTCCTTTTTAATTTTAATAAATAGGTTAAATGCACAAAAATGTAAAGTAGACACGTGACGTGCAAGTATATTGCATGGGGCATCTAAACCTATTTTTGTGGACTTTTTGGAGCTATGTAGCTATTTTTAATAATTAGATAAAAGACACAAAAATAAAAGGCCTAGTAGGGGCATAACTGTAAATTATATAAAGTTCAAGGGACACATTGCAATTTTCCCAACAAAATAAGAATTTATTTAATTTTCTAGAACTATTTTATAATAAAAAAATACCAGGGGATCCATGCAAAATTTCCAGCGTCACGAGAGGATTGCACGTTACATTGGCACGGACCAAAACACAATTACAAAAAGTTAGAGGGCCTACATGCAAAATGCCCTAATTTATTTACACATAATATTTTATTTACAGCATTAAAAATTAAATACACAAAAAATCAGGGGTAAAAGTGCAATTTACCCCATAAAAGGCCCGCTAGTCGATGGCTGATGTTCCTTCACTTATCCACGTGGCGTATCCATGTGCGCCGATGACGGTCCCTCGATGACCGGTCCGGATCAGATCTTTCATCTTCATTAACGGCTGAAACGTGGCGACGATGAACGATCACAATCGAATCTGGGGCTCCTCCCCAGATCAGACGGATGCTGCTCTTCATGAAGAACAAGGAAGAACTCGCCTTCCCCGAATTTCGTTCGTTGGTTTCTCCCTTCGCTGGTGCTTTTCCTCTATCATCGATGGCTCTACACGACCGACGAGGACGTCTGCAGCTGATGAAGCTCAGAAGAGGCTACATGACGTCACGAGGAAGCCAAGCGAGCTCCGGGAAGATCAGACCTCCAGGTACTTGCAAGTTGGGTTAATCCAAGCCCAGATGAGATCAGAGGGATGCGTAACCTACAGAGGATGAAAGCTCGACTCGAGGAGAAGCTCCTTGACCAAAAACAAAGATGTTAGCATGAAAAACGAGGTGGGCAGAGACGCATCCGATGAAGCGGCATAGGGAAGCGTCGGTTCGTGGAATCGGGAGGATACTGGTTGGTACAAGGTGGCTAGTAAGTGGAGAAAATGGCGGGGAACAAAATGGGTTGAAAAGGCAAGGCGATGAACAACGAGATACGAAGGAATCGTTCCCCGGAGCGGAGCTCCGGCGAACTACGAACCGATTTAACTAGGCTACATCTACAGCCTAATGATTAAACTAAATGCATAAATCGAAAGCTAATATTAAAATCTACCTAAACATTGAAATGCACAGCTCTTATACCTGCCGGCGATGACAGGGAGCAAGACCTCGCCGGAGCTCGATCGTGGGCGCATCTCCTCCTCCGCGGACCGTCGTGGACGCTCAGGGGACTCCCCCTGTCATGGGGATATGCACTGGACCGAGGTCTAGGATCCAAGGTTGAAGAAATGGCCAAAAAATCTCGGAGGAGGAAATGGAGTTATTTAAGAGCATAGGTGGCACCCTTATTTGACCGACCAATAATAAGGAATCGGTGATATATACATTAGATCTAAGGTGGGGGTGTGGATGTACAATGATGGAGGAGCATTTCTTGTGAAGGAAGCGTCGACGAAAGATGGACAAGACGCCCGGGAAAAATGCATGAAAATGCAGGATTAGACACGAACGTCTCGTCAGAAGGCTGGAGGTCAAGTTGACCAGGGTCAACGAGCGGAAGGACCCGATTGTTCCAGCTCAGCCCGCTACAGGACAAAACAGGTTGGATTATTAAAGAATAAATGATAAAAAATAGAAAATGATTTTATTATTTTTCGAGTATAAAATAAAAATTGTTTATTATTTTTGTAGTATTTTATTATGATTTTTATTATTTTTTGATGTATTTTATTACAAGTTTATTTTCAATAGCTTATTTATAGGTATATTTACCTGTATTTTATATATTTTTATTTTTATTTTGTATATTTCATTTTATGATTTTATTCTTTTATTTTATATGTTTATAACTTATTTTTGTGAGTATAAATATATTTTTGTTCTATTTTTATGATGTTTTTTGTACACTTTAATAAATATGTAAGTATGTTATGTAGGTATATTTATAGGTATTTTACCTATGTTGTAGGTATCTATTTTTATTTTGATCTATTTTTATGAGTTTTATTTTAGTTTTATATTTTTAATAGAATATATATAATACTTACATTATTAGAAAAGTATAAAGAGATAAAGAATAGATAATGTATTTTCCTTTTATTTATATACATATAGAAGCATAGGTCTTTTGTCTATGTATTTTACATAAACTTATTTTTATTTTCCCTTTTCTTTTTGATTTTGTTCTAATCTTAATAAACACATATATTATAGATAATAATTACAAAATAATAAAAATATGAATTTGTAAAAATAATAAACAATGAATAAATTGAATATTTTAATCGGTATTATGTACAATAGGGGCCCAAAACCTAACTTCTACACAGTAGCTTCAAAAAATATAAAACCACCATCATTAAATAGCTTGTGAAAAGTTATATACAGTTAGAGGTGATTTTGCTATGTTTTGAGTTTTTATTTAAAAGATATGGATCCGTGAAGTTTAGTTTTTGACTTCTTACTCCGGGTATAAAATGTACACAGTGTATTATTTTTGCACAAACTCAATTTTGTTTTTTATTTATATTATTATATATAACTTTCATGTACAAAGTTTATTTAATTAATAAATAACTAATAAAGAATAAAATATGTGTCAAAAATGTAAAATTAATGAATAAATAAATGAGGCATTTATTGTATTTTTGGCCCGTACCCCCTACTTTATGCCTTGTCGACCAACTCCATTCTGGACTTGGTCTTGGGGTCAGGGTCATAAAATATTTTCAATATTTTATTCCTTTTTCTTTTCTTCTCTTTATTCTATAATTTTGGCATTAAAAACCTTATTTTATGTATAATAAATATAACAAGGGATTTTTACCCGGCAGACTCAATCACCTCAACGACCTTTGAAACAACCTAATTCCCCCCTCGACCTCGTAAACTTGCCAACTCTTACCCCATGAACCCTCCGGGTAATATGTTTTAAGCCCGTGGGTGTTCTTGGGGTAATTTATAGGGTCGATGAGGTAATTACGTCGTGTAAAAGGTCGTAGAGGCATTTTAAATGTTTATAAGGTCTGTTGGGTAGAAAATCCCATATAATAAATAATGAATGCTATTATGTACAGATTAATGCTATTTACATGAATTTGATGGGGTTTTTAAGACCAAAATGATAGAATAAAGGTGAAGAAAAATGGAGATTCATCAATAGGCATCTCCTATATACAATCCCTGGCGACGGAACCCTTCGCCTTGACGGGAGACCATGGATGTCACTTATGTGATCCTCCATATCATATTCAAATTCTAATTAATTATTATAAATCATATTCACAAAATTAATTCTTCCAAGAGAAATTACAACTCCATTCATGATAGAGTGTATAATTTTGATTGGATTCCAATTAATTTAATCATATTAAATTAATGATCCAATAAATATCAAACAAACATTCTTATCTGTTAATTGAAATATGGTATTATCTCAAATACATATTATTTGGATTTTAATAATTAAAAAAATACATCATGATCGCTTCAAGCATTATCCCTTCCTTACCCGCTATCATGGCCAGTTCCGACGAGAGTGGGATAGGTACCCCGACGCTACCCGACTAGACATCATATCCGCCTTAGGTCAGGATAATGCCAATAAATCACTTTGTACTTGAGATGATAATCGATCTTTCAACAGAAGTTACACCATATAATAATAATCAAGATATTTTTGATTAACATTATAAGGAGATTTGCTAAACAAATCCTCAATCCTATTCAAGCATCAATGTTTGTTAGAAGGTTCATGTAACCAATTGTGATCTAGATCATATCTAATCAAGTTTTGGTTATGGTCAATGTCATTCAAGAATATAATCATCATCTTTAAATATTTCACAAATAATCATCAATAATTATCTCAGAAAATTAACCATTAATTTCCATTAATTTAAGGGATTTTTACACCCATAACCCTAAGTAATTTCGTAATAACATTCATAACCCTGCATAATCGCGAATTGCATGAGAAGCCCCGAGTAATGTGTAACTCTTACATGACATAACCCTGTGTTATATTCTGTTTGGGTTACCCGTTATATTTGATGGTTTCCGTTGAAAAAAGACAAAAATGCCCTTAAAACTCATTCTTATTTGCAAAACATGCCATCATTCTCTCGATTGTTTGAGAGGAACCGAGAGGCGGAGGTGGTCAACGTGGAGGTTGGAGGTCGCAGGAAGACGGAGGTTGTTGGAGAAAATGTTCATCGGGTGTTGCAGGCGTTGGGGGGTCTGGGGCTCGCAGACAGGATGGGGGTAGGACAGGGGCGGAGGTGGCAGGAGTTCCTACCGCGGTGGGAACAGGACGACGCCCCCCGAGCGGGGGGTGACAGAAGCTTTCTCCTCTCCTCCTACTGAGCACTCCTTCAAGACCCCGAGCATGATCCCCTCCCCTCCCCCTCCCACCGAAGCTCTTTTGGAAGGCTCATCCGCTGCTCAAGATCGCCCCCCGTCGAGCTCTCCTGGAACAAAGCATCTATATTCTAGTTATCGGGAAAAAATTAAACTACAATTGTCTTGGTTAAGCATTAAATGTAATGAAGTACTACCTCTACGTGTCATTTGGGTATTTAAGATTAGGGATTTTTACACCCATAACCTTGAGTAATTTCACAATAACATTCATAACCCTGCATAATCACGAATTACATGAGAAAACCCCGAGTAATGCTTAACTCTTACATGACATAACCCTATGTTATATTCTGTTTGGGTTACCCATTATATTTGACGGTTTCTATTGAAAAAAGATAAAAATGCCCTTAAAACTCATTCTTGTTTGCAAAACATGCCATCATTCTCTCGATTGTTTGAGAGGAACTGAGAGGCGGAGGTGGTCGACGTAGAGGTTGGAGGTCATAGGGAGACGGAGGCTATTGGAGGAAATGTTCGTCGGGTGTTGCAGGTGTTGGGGGGTCTAGGGCTCGCAGGCGGGATGGGTTGGGACATGGGCGGAGGTGGAAGGAGCTCCTACCAGCGGTGGGAACGGGTATCCCTGAGTGATTTTGCAATAACATTCATAACCCTGCATAATAAGGAATTACATGAAAAACCCTGAGTAATGCTTAACTTTTACATGACATAATCCTGTGTTATATTCCCGTTTGGATTACCTGTTATATTTGACGGTTTCCATTGAAAAAAGACAAAAATGCCCTTAAAACTCATTCTTATTTGCAAAACATGCCATCGTTCTCTCGATTGTTTGAGAGGAACCGAGAGTCGGAGATGGTCGACGTGGAGGTTGGAGGTCGCAGGGAGACAGAGGCTGATGGAGGAAATGTTCGTCGGGTGTTGCATGCATTGGGGGGTTTGGGGCTCGCAGACGGGATGGGGTATGACAGGGGCGGAGGTGGCAGAAGCCCCTACCGACGGTGGGAACAGGACGACGCCCCCCCGAGCGGGGTGGCAGAAGCCTGCTCCTCTCCTCCTACCGAGCACTCCTTCAAGACCTCGAGCCCCTCCCCCCGCCCCTTCCGTCGAAGCTCTCCTGGAAGGCTCCTCCGCTGCTCAAGACTGCCCCCACCGAGCTCTCCTGGAACGAAGCCCCCGCCCGAGCACGAAGCCCCTCCCTTGTTGCTGGGAACGAAGCCCCCGCCCGAGCACGAAGCCTCTCCCCCCGCACCCCCCTCCCCCCGAGCACGAAGCTCCTCCCCCACGCAGATCTCCTCGTAGCACCCCCACCCGGTGCAGTGCTTCTCCTCTGCTGCTCAAGCCGCCCCTCGCCGAGCTCTCCTAGAAGCCCCACCAGCTTCTCATCCGCTGCTCAAGCCCACCCCCCGAACCTGGAAGCCCCACCAGCTTCTCCTCCGTGGCTCAAGCCCTCCCCCCGCCGAGCTCTCCTGGAAGCCCTACTCACGAGCAAGAAGTCACCCCCCCCCCCCCCGAGCACGAAGCCCCTCCCTCACTGAAGCTCTCCTAGAAGCCCCTGTAAAAATCTCCTCGCAGCGCTGAGCTAATCCCCTCCATTCAGAATCCCACTATCGAAACAACCCCCCTCTTCCCGCTGAGAAAGCCCGAGTTCCTCCCCCTGCTCAAGTCCGCCGCTGATCTCCACTGCTTGGCAAGGGAAGGGAAGGAGGTCAGAGGAAGGAGGTTGAGGTGGACGGAGGGTGAAGGTGTATGGAGGTTGAAGGGAGAGGGATTTTTTTTCTTATTTCCTGATCATTGATTGAGGATGAGTTATATTAACTCACTCATATGGTTGAGTTAACGTATTGAACTAACGGAGGGTTATGGGCGTGAGACGGAGTGACTATCCGGGGTTTCTCATGTAATTCACGATTATGCAGAGTTATGAATGTTATTGCGAAATTACTCAGGGTTATGGGTGTAAAAATCGCTTAATTTAATTGGATGACAATCACAAGGTTCATGATCAAGTATATAATTTCCAATAGCGACACCTACTTACTAAAATTAACATATCTCAATCAATTTAAATCCAAATCAAGAAAAATAAGTTTTTATAATTTGCTAATTTGATTTATAATAGAAATCAAATGATTTTTACGCATTTCTAGGCATTTAAAAACCCTAATTAACTCTTTAATTATGTTAAGATTCTCTATCCCGAAACAATAGATACGCGTTCATTAAAATGATTATAACTTGAGCAATCTTATTCCAAATCATGCAAACTCAAATCCCACGGTTTTCTTATTTAATGGGGATCATTATTCAAGTGATAATAATGTGTTTAAATACTTTTAAACATAGATATGCACTAAACAAGGTTGCGTGAATGAAATGCGATGAAACATCGCACAACCAAAAAATGCCCAAGTCATCTTAGGTTTATGTATCGTATCCAAAACCTCTGACCTATGGCTCTAATACCACTTGAAGGATATGGAAAGATCCTTAAGCACATCACAGAAGCATGATGATCACATCGTATGCGATTGGGAGCGACTAGTCACACTGGTCACTCGAGGCGGCGGATTTTAAAAATTTTCAAACGATGAAATCACATGATCCAAGAATACTTCTAGGATCATTTCGTCCAAACCACAAACAAGTATTAGGTTTACCTCTTGAAGTGTGGTTGCGATCGAGTCTCTAAACGAAGAGATCTCCTGTCTCAAGTCTGGTCCAACGAAGAAGACGCTTGTGAGCGCGTTGATGAAATGCGTGCTCCTCACAATCCATGTTGATGATCCAAGCGACGAATCTCCAGATCTCATTACATGAGATCTTACATCTTCTTTACGAGCAAGGCGCACCAAAGGAGGCGAAGATCCACGAGCAAACAACCCGTCAACATAATGTCGATGCTGCGACGATGGCGACTCTCTTCTAGGGCATCAAGGTGGATGACCACAAGAGAGAGAGAGGGAGAGAGACTTGGCATGTAGAGAGAGAAGGAGAGAGCAATTGTTTTGATGTAACATGAAGAGCAAGGGGTGCAACGAGTCGTAATTTCCCTGCTTTAATTTATGTGAATTATTAAGCATTTGAAATATGATGAATTTGTCATTTCGTTGTAGGCGGGTAATCGAAATAAAGTAATAAAATAACCACAATTAATTTATTTAATTTTAATCGGAGTGATTTTATGTTTATTTTACTTGGGCAAGTCCCAAGGTCGAACTCAAGGAGGCAAAAAGGAATAATCTAGAATTTTGTCTATCAAAGTTCGTGAACTATTTTTGAGGGAATTTTTTTCTTTGGTATTTTTACGCATTTTTTGGATGCAAATGCAAATGTGGATAATTTAGGGACTAAAATTCAATTATCAGTTAAATGGAGTCTAAAAATTACGAAACTTGGTCGACAGGAGGCTAATGGTGAAATGGATGCACTGTATTTTTTTGGAATTTTCTGATGCAATATGAATATTTAATTAATTAATGAACGCAAACTATGCGAAATGAGGAGATCAATTTTAATAAATATCAAATCAATTGATTTCAAGGAAATAAAATTATCCAAGAGATGTGAGCTATCTCAGAAAAATCTTAAACCCTAAAAATCTAGTGATTTGTACTTAGTAAAAATTAATCAATGCAAAACGCTAGATGATTTTTATAGAGCAAAATATGCATGCAAATATAATTATTTTGGGTACGATGTAAGATACAATTAATCTTCTAATCCATGAATTTTCAGCAATTTTTCAAGCAATTGTTAATTAATAATGAATTTCTATGTTCAGAATAGGAAAAATATGCAACTTTACACATGAATATTAATCATTAATTAACCACATATAACAAAATTATGATGAGCATGCCATAATGTAAAGAATTAATTGAAGAACAAAATACCTATTTTAATAAACAAAATGATGCAATAAAGAGGTTCAAAATGATAGAAGAATACAAGGGTTTCAGTACAATATTCAGAAAATAAAATTAAAACTAAAAAATGCAGAGAGGGACTAAAGTTGAATTACCTAGCCCCCAGGGGGCTATCTGCAAAAATCTAAGTGGTCATTTGCACGTGACCCTTGGGTCGTTGGGGAGATTTGTGATTTGGCGATACACCAGGGGGATCAATGCAAGTTCCACCAACGCATGTGGGGTGTATGTGCATGGGGGTCTGGGGTTCACACCCGGTGGCTGGAGCGACGAAGATCTATACGCGATGAAGTAGAAACATATGGTTGCGACTGGAGAAGGTGGTCTCCTAGCATAGGTGTCGAGCATGGCTGATGTCTAAGGAGGAGCACAAGCAGTCGACACACGCCATACAAGAGGGCTTGGAAGTGGGTTCTGATGGCGGAGCATGGAGAGCGGCTGAAGGGGGTGCTCCTACATTGCTCTGTGGAGTCTGACAGAGACGACTCCAGTGGTACGATGGTTGGAAGATGAGGACGCAGAATCCTCTGGATGGTGATGGCGAAAGTGATGTCGATGGCGGAGGCTCCTGGCTCCGGCCTGGAGGTGTCGAGGAAGGGGGGATGGACCCTGTGGTGCCGGTGAAGTGCGACGATTGGCAAGATGGTGGAGAAGTATCTCGAGGATACAAGCACGGTGGATCAATGACAGAGGTCAGAACAAGGAGCAATCGACAGATCTCGGCCACGTTGTCACGAGCCCAGTGGGGCTCGGATCTCGCCGGAGGAAAGATGGATTCCGGGATGTCACCACCGAACCCGATATTGATGTTCGTACAGACGGTGGATCAGAAAGATGAGGCATGGCAGGGCAATTTTTTATAGCAGAGGAGTGGTGGTGGCTATGGAGAGAAGGTGGGTTGATGGGGGGGGGGTCAGTGATTTAATGAGATCGGATGAGGGAGAGATTGGGTGATTATCGGAAGGCGGCGTACGTGATTTGCGGGGGAGATTGGGAAGCGAGGGCTAAATCGGGGAAAGAGGATCGGAGACTGGAGGCGGTGAGGCGAGATGGCTGAATATGGAAGGATATCGGTGAGGGAGGCGATCGACGACATTCATGGAGGCGCCGCCTCCCTAACGTGGAAAAGGGGAGGAGACGGACGAGGAAGGGGAAGGACCAGTGGCCATCTGATCGGTCGATATCGGACGGCCATGATGATGCCATGTGGAATTATTTATTTATTTTTATTTTTTTATTTTTTTATAAAATAAATATAAAATAAAGGTGAAAATGAGTAACACATGGTGGCTCCAGGAGCGACCATGTGTCACCACCCGAAATTTCGAAAATAAAAAATACAAAGAAAATAGAAAATAAATAGCAAATGACTTCGGATCAAAAAATTTTCTTGACAAAAGTTGCTCGTCTCGACAAGATATACAACTTTCATGAAGGGTCCAAAACCAAAATCGGCCAAATACACAAAGTGATATTTTTGGGGTACTCCATGTATATAGAATACCTTGATTTTTGGATTTTATAGCTTTTTTTGTCATTTTTAAATAAGATAAAAAAATTGGAAAAAAACTGCGATAAAATTATACATTAATTTAATTTTTTGTATTTTCATTAATTAATAAAATTAAGAAATAAAATAAAGTACGAAAAAAGACAACTTTGGTACAAACAGTTAGTGAAGACTTGGACTCAGTTAGTTTCTTTGATTTCGATCTTATTTTGGATTTGAATTTTTGCACATTTTAATAAAATTTATGTTAAAGAAAATAAATGAAAAAGAAATAAAATAAATTGAGTTAATTATGTGCATAAAATAATAGGTCAAAAACTGCTAAAATACAAAATGTACAAGAAGTCCAAAACTCAACTTTCACATATGAGCTCCGATTCACTTGAACTTGATCTTGTTTTGAAGGTAATTAAATGTACATTAGTTTAAAAATGAGTAGGATCAAATCGGACACTGTGTGATGAAGATATCAACATTTTAGTCTGGAAATCCTGGAATAAGGTTTTGAGTTTGTGGTCTACTTATTTAGGTTAGTGATTTTTTTGTTTTTTCATTTATTCTTATTAGTAATATGTACACAATGGTGGTTTTAGGCCATTTGGAGTTAGCATGAATTAGTTAGAAATCATGGGAGTTAGCTAATTTTATAGGTCAAATGGGTTATGATTTTTGGCTTCTTATTTTATGCAATTATGAGTGATAAAATGCAATTCTTATTTATACATGCATGAATGCTAATCATAAGGAATAAATGAAGAAATGTCAATGAATTTTGGGAATTTGAGCTTAATTAGTGTCTTTTAGAGTGATGAATCTGAGATTCATCATCCCCCTATACTTAAACCATGCTTGTCCCTGAGCATCTAAAGAAATGCAATGAGGTGAAATGAGATTGGGTTCCATACCAAGACCATGAGAAAAAGGTGAAAATGGATCTAGACCCGACCTTTAGATTACGGTCCTGAGCACACGAAAAAGGGGAGAAAAAATGGGGCCAAAAGGGTTCAAAATGGTTAAAGGAATCGAATGTGTTTTGTACAGGGAGGTGGAGATGTTCCAAGGATCGAGGTGCAACAGGCGATGCAATGCTCCTCGTCCCAAGGAAAGATCGAGGCGTGTACATACAATGAACAATAGCCTGTAAACAAAGTGGGATGATCAAGGGTTCGAACGTGTGAAATAATAAATGGCTCGACTTGTCCCCTCTATACTTAGGGTGAAATATTTCCTGAAGTATAGACAAAATATCAACAAGTTGAGAGAGACATGCGAGAGAATGAAAGAAACAAAAAATAATATAGGATGGAAAACATCACTCCCCCTATACTTAGGGTATAAGAAACTACATGAGTAATGAAACAGAATGAAGAAAGAACACTCGACTCATCCACCTCCTCTATGCTTAGGATAAAGCACATCCTAAGCAAGACAAACAAGTAGATCAAGGTCGATGAGAGACGTGAGATGGAATGAAAGAAATGAAAGGAATATATACAAGGCAATAGGAATATACAATGTTCAAGAAGGTAAAAACTTTATCTTCTTTCACGACCGTTGAGGAATAGATCTAACAAGGTGCAAGTCGATACCGGGGTCAACTGCTAATGAAGCCCGACCAGGATTGACGTGGTGGAAGTCCTCGATGGTCTTAAATGGCAAGGCATGAACTCATCAATGGAAGAAGTAAGGTCAGGTCCGACCTGGGAAGTCTCTGCTTTCTCTACCCTCCCATGGTAAAATATCAATAGTATAAATACTCCAGATCTCATAAGCACAATCTCCACTTACAAGAAGGAAGGAACACAAAGGTCTATGTTTTCCGAGTCTTCCCCCTTGAAGAGGAATTCTTGGGTCTCGGTATCGTCCATGGTGAAACAAACCTCTTTGATCCCCAACAACTAGGTCATAGTCCTTTGAGTCAGTTGGCAAAGGTATACTCTCATCAGAGGTGGGTTTCTAGGGTAGCAACAGGTGCAATGATCATTTCAATCACAACATTCTTGTTGTAAGAATGAACGTGTATCTCTATGTATCCATAATTAATAACGGACTTCATAGTAGCGAGAAAAGGTCGACCTGGGATGATTGGAGTGAGCTCCACGAGGTGAAGTCTTCCCTGGGCAATATAACAAAGTCTACAGTGTAGTTAATGCCCTGAATCTAAATGATAACATTTTCAAGAATACATTTCAACCTCTATATTGACAGGTTAGGGAATTGGCTAATCATATTGGTTTTCTTGAGAGGCCTAAGATTGAATGTCTCGACAAGTGAGGAGGTTAATATATTAATTGATGCATTGTTGTCAAGGATAGTGTGATCAAAATGGTGGTTAGAAATGATACATCTAATGAAGAATGTACCAGAGTCCCTTTTCTTATTAGGTAGACGATGGGTGATAGCGTGGGTAGTAATAGTGAGAATGTGGTGCTCATTCCTACGACGTCTTTTCTTTCTCTTGAGTGTAGGCAAAAAATTCATGGGCTATCGAAGTGGAGGCTTTAATGATAGCTTGAATAGTAGCCACCAGTTCAGGGTCAAAAGGCATTTTTTAAGTTCTTCTCGATCAAGGAAGAGATCGAAATTAACATGTACACAAGAGTGGCTAGAAGGTTTTGCAAGGTCATCCTTGATAGGTAGGGTGATGGGAACTATGCTTCTTGCATGTGTAGGTAAAGGTTGCGATATAGGTACCCTATTCTCACAATATGTCCCGGTTAGGTTGTCTCTCATTATTGTCTTTTTGGACTTTTACATTTGCTCATTTTGTGTATTTTGGTGAAGGTGTTCTCCAATGGGTGGCCTCTCGTGACTCCAACACACTGGAAGGTGAAGCTCCAATGTGTGTCTTATTCTATTCAGCGAGGTTCTCTATCCTCTTATGCATTTGCTCCACTAATCAGGTCTCGTAGTCAAGAGTGGGTCCAATGGAGGAAAATCCAACAACACGTCATCGAGTGGAGGTAATGGTGGAGGTGGGTACTCGAAATCCGGTTGCTGACATTGTGGATGTGCATCTTGCCCTAATTGATATGGAAAGTCGAAGTATGTAGGTTGCTAGTGAGGCCATTCGAGAGGAGGGTCCATCTTGAAAGGTGGGTTTATCAGTGGGTATGTACAAAAAGAAAAACCTAGAACATAATCCTCATGACAAAATGGAGATGCATCAACTTGAGTGGAATAAGAGAGATATGTGAAGTCTAGATAAAAGTTGCTCCAATTAGCCATCTCAGCATTAAAGAGAAGGGGATCAGGGATTTTACGATAGTTAAGTAAATATTTGAACAAAAAAGGCGCAAATGTGTAAAATAATCAAATACATACAAAACAAACACAAATCAAACCTTCAATTCACCAACTCAACACTGTAAAGATCATGAAGGTTCGATCTTTTTTCTTTTCTATTTTTAGAGTTAGGTGACAAAGCAGTTGTTTACAAGCTCAAGGGGGAAGTCTCCTAGAATAGTTTGTGTTCAAGCCGGCGGAGCACACCTACTCAAACACAAGACTACTTCAACTAAGGTTGGAGGCAAGTGCTTGCAGCAATATTAGAAACCAAAAGTCAGTCAAGTGCTTAGGGCACAAGTCCACAGCTTTGGGCTCTATTCCTTAAGTGTATGCACCTCACTTGGTCAGGAGTGTGCCTACGACAGTGAGTTGGTTACTCTCCCCAAAATAATGATATTTATCTTTACGTTTGTTTTATGATCGAGTTTAGTTAGCAGTCCCAATCTTATTGATCATCACTTTTTCGGTCTTTTTGAAAAACAAAATGTCTAACAAAATTTCCAATTCATTTTTATTGCCTAATTCTAAGAAACAAGGATAAGGAAATTGGAAAAGTCGATTTGTGTGATAATGAATGCAAATGCTAGAGATAGGGATGTGTACCTGACTCTAGTAGACTACATGCAAGATGATACATGCATAAAAATAAATCTGCCCTATATGTATACAAGCAGGAACCGTCCTAGAGGGAACTTCTACTCAGGAAGCATATAATTATTTATTTTACTAAGTCTAATCAATCTATAGGTATAGAATTCTATTAAGTGTTTCGACCTAGTTTTACGTGGCTCATGTAATAGAAAACCTAAGACTAGGGGCTTCAAACAAACAAAACAAAGAAAAAGAAAGTTGGAAAACACAACACATGGAAAACAAAATAAAATAAAAGGAAAAATAGAGAGGAATAACATAGAAGGCGATAAAAACGTAAAACCACACATGCCCTCAAGTGAACAATCACTTGGTAAAATAGGCTTCTAATGTTCAAGTGTACGTCCTGTATTATTACAAATTTATTTATTTTTCTCTCTCACGCAAAAATAAAATAAAAATTATACTAATGATAATATGCTCTCTCTCTCCTAGTCTTCCTTCTCTACTCTTTCTTGATGGCTAGACTGAATAGTCAGCCTCCACATTCCTCGGGTGCCTTGGATCTCCTAAGAAATCCCCCCTCAGTTGGTGGGCCCTCGCAGAAAAAGTCAAACAAGAGAGTGCTCAGAATAATTCACAAAATATAAATGAAAATAAATAAAGCAGAAAATAGATAAATACAAAGTATACAAAATAAGCAATCTAAAATCCATTGATCCTTGGCAATAGCACCACTTGACAGAGATGCTAATCAAACACAATTAGCATTTTTATGTGACCAAGTGTCTCTCAATCAACAGATAACCCACTAATTAATTAAACGGTAAATGTGAAGTGAGTTAGAATTTATCATAACTCCACAATAAGTGTGCATAGAGTAAGTATGATGCAGTGTCAAATAGAGGGATCTACGAGATAGATTGAGAAATTAATGATTAATTATTGCTAATTAATATTAATTTCTTATTTATTTTCTTTTTTATCCTTTTCTTATTATAATTTGTGTGGGTTTCTAATTAATATTTAATTTTTATGTGATTTTAAATTCTACAAAAGTTTTTGGGATTTTTTAGTTATAAAATAAAATAAAATAAGTAATAGTAAAGGTGATAATAATATATAAGAGATAGAGAGATAAAAGAGAAAAGAAAATGTTTTGTGTTTTTAAAATATTTAAAATAAAATTAAAAATGAAGAAATAAAATTACATTTGTGGTTTTAATATTCTACAAATGTTTTTATTATTTTTGGAGAATTTTTTGAATTTTTTTATGGATTTTAGAAAGAGAAATATGCAAAATAATAAAAAGGGTTTATTTTATAATTTTATAAATAGAAAATAAAATTTAAATACCTTAATATTAATATATGTGATAAAATATAAGGTAAGGTATTTAAATAATTTTTTAAGATTTTTGGAGTTAATTTATACTAATCAAAAATAAAGGAATACAATTACTACACAAAACTATTTTGTAGTTAGTGATTTATATCTAATGCAAGCATTTAAAATAGGAAATAATAGTTCATGGGTCAAATCAGCAATAACCCAACTAAATCCTCAAGGAAAAAACACCTGAAGGGACTAAATTTGCAATTAAAAGAAAGTTTTAAAGCATTTGATAACAATCAGAGCAACTACATGGGTATAACATGCAATTTATACCATTAAAACTTTATTTAATATCTGGCTTGGGAAGGTCCAAATTGTAATTATAAAAATGTTTCATTCATTTCGTAACAAGTCCATGATCTATAGGGTGACATATGCAAAATAACCACAAAAATGCCTTATTTGCAATTAGTGAAACCTAAGCAGGCATTTAAGAATAAGAAACAATAGTTCAGAGGTCAACTCAACAAACAACCTAATTAAATCCTCAATTAAAAGCGCTCGGAGGGACTAATTTGCTATCAAAAGAAAGTTTTAATGCATCTGATAACAATCAAAGCAACTGCAGGGGCGTAACATGCAATTTATACCATTAAAACTTAATTTAATATCCACTTGAGAAGGGCCAAATTGCAATTAATAAAAAAGTTTCCTTCATTTTGTAACAAGTCAAGGATATATAGGGTAACATAAGCAAAATAACCAGAAAATATTCCTCACGTGGAAACCCACGTGCGGTGACATGGATTAGACTACACTACCAATAGAGGAAAGATTAGGTTCACACTTGCAAAAAATCCAAATATATTACAAAGCATATGTAAGTTATAAGACTAAAATAAAAAATACAAAATGTCGGGGTTGAAGCTCATCAACGGTTTGGATCTCTTCACTTAAGTGCACTGGATGATTGATATCACGCCATACCAGTTCACTGCTGATCGGCCCACATTAGATCTGGAAAAAGATCTAACGGTAGGGGCTCTCCTAGATATAACGACTGGAAAAAGACTTGGAGCTCCACTCTAATCCAATGGATGCTGCTTCCCTGCAAGAATAGGGAAGAACAACCACTGGCCTTCAGCTGATGCATAAAATCCCCGGGCTCTGACGATGTCTTCGGATGCTAAGATGCTTAGTAGAGTGCTAGAGGTGGTCTGTAGCGGCAGGTGCTCTAAAATAGGTCCAGACCCCATTGATGGGGGCTTGGAGCTCGATGATGAAGGTTCACTCCTGGAGGTCATGTGCAGGTTGAAATCCACCCCAGGAGGGGTCCTTTGGCATTCGTACCTTCTCGGTCAGATATGTTTGAAAATGGAGAAGGGTTCTAGGGCCTTATTAGGTGGAATCGAAGGGATGAGGTGGAATGGGTGCTCTCCAATGAAAGGCGGAGGAGGGATATCGACTTGATCTGGAGTGGATCAAGGTGGATGGGTGGTGATGAATGTGGAGAAGCAAAAGGGGAAGGTGTGGAGGTGTTTAGTTTGACATAACAATAGCTGACAAGTGTGATACATTGTTCGGGCCTAGTGCTTCGGTGTACTCTAACTATGGGAAATCTAAGCTAAAGATAAGGTGATGCATCAAATAAATTGTAGAAATGAAAGTGGAATTGAAATGATGAATTAAATCTACCCTACAAAGCGAGTAAAGACAACTCATACCTGACTGGAAAGTCGGGCAGCAAGAGAACCACACAAAGAAGTTCTGTAGCGATGGGTGTGTCACTTTGATGAAGTTGTAACCTCGCCTTGGATCTGGACCCTCCTGTCACCAAGGTCTACAACATCTAAGGGGATTTAGGGGGTTACAACTCGCAAAGAAGGATCAAAAGGTTCAAAAATGGAAGGGAGTGATGTTATATACAGGAGGGATTTGACCTAGGGTTTTTGCATGAATCGAGAAGTGTACGAGGAAGAGCAGTGATGGGTGTGATGGAGGGGAGGGTTGAGGTGATCTTTCACGAAGAAATTGAGGGAGTGGAGCAGTGTGCAAGGCATGGGAAAATGGAGACGTAGGGCATCTTCGTGGCTCTCATAAGTCCGTGTGCGGAGGAAGGATAGTTGACATGAGGTCAACTGTCGGGCACATCTCATTGGTCCGCGTAGGACCATATGAGGACAAAATAGGAATAAAATTTAAAATAAATTCGATAAGAAATAGTAAATGACTTTATCTAAAATAGTCCAAACATAAAATATGTTTGTTCTTTTATAAATATTCTATTATGATTTTTATTTAGTTTTACAACTTTATTTATTAGGTATTATTAATTATACACTATTATATAGTTATTATATATGACTATATGTATTTACATTTTTATTTAATTATTTTTATACATAATACTATATTTAAATAAATAATTTATTTATAATATTATTTAATACATATTTACTTGTTTTCATGAGATTTTTTATAATTTTATTTACATACTCAAATAAATACATGTATAACATAATATAGGTATAATATACCCATGTATTAGCATTTATTTATTTATTTTTTATTTATGGTATTTTAAAGTTCTTTGAAATTTTATTTGTATTTTTATTGTTTGTTATAAAAGATGTACAATTAGATAAAAATATAGAGAAGTTAAAAATATATACAAAAAGTATATTGGCCTAAAATATAGTTGTACACCCATGTACCCCAAATAGTCGGCTTTTGCATCTTGACTCCAATTAAAATGAAACCAATTTCATTAGATAGATATCTTAATAATAAGAACAATGGAGGTGAGTTTCGTTCAATTAGGGTTCATATGGAGAAGATATTGATCATTTAAGTTTTGTTTACGGCTTTTTCACCCAGCGTACAGGGTGACTTGTGCATAATTTATTTTTACCAATATGTTTATTAAGTTATATAAATTAATATTACACAAGTTCCATGTTGAAACACATTTATTTGAATTTTGTAAAGTATGAAATAAAATAATGTAAGAATGGGTTATTTATATTAATTAAATTAGGGTTTTGAGAGTATTTATGTAGAGTGTTTGGCTCTTATCTCCCCCTACTTTTTCCTTGTCGACCAAGTCAATATTGACTTGATCTCGGGATATAGGGTCAGTAAATATCTCTGATATTTCCTTTCCTTTTCTTTTCTTTCCTTTATTATTTTATTTTGGATTTAAATACAAGTATTTATATAGTATTTACATGTTAATTATATGAGCGTTAATTCTTGCAAGTTTGTAATATTGACATGCATTTTACTAGGGATTTAAAGCCAAAATGAATGAATAAAAGTGATGAAATGGAGATTCATCATTTGACCATCGCCATTATTTGTCTCTTTCAAAGTAGGCTTTGGAGCCTCTTTTCTTTCCTATCCTTTCCCTCCATGTGTCCATCTGCACATGTTTCTCCTCCTCCTCCTCCTATGTCTCTCTATCTGTCCTTAGCTCCGTTAACATCTCTTGGAAGGCTCTTGTGCATCATCTTGTGCATTCAGTTGTTGTTGAATCACATGTATAGAGGCAATCATCTGTACGTTGATTTCATTATTCTTAACTTGATGTGCTTTCTCTTTCGGAGTCATCTCTGAATCAAACTCAGATGGAACCAAACCTTGATCGGTCTCTTCGACTGCACAAGGAAATGCATCATAATTAGACTTTAAATTTGCACCAGATGTAGACAAGTGTTTAGAATTAGGGTCAATTCTGAACATTATTGGATTGGGCAATGTGTAAGAGACAAATCAATCTCCGTCTACAAAGAAGGAATTTTGGGACAAGAATGATCTCATTTATTTGAAGATAAAAAAGACGGGGAGTCTTGAGAGTGGTTCGCAAAGTCTGAACTGGTCTCTCTAGAATCGTCCTGAATTATTGAAGATGTCAGAGTCATGGAATCGATGTTTGTGTCCGCTGAGTCCGGACTAAGCCATCCAAGACTTGGCATCTTAAGAAACAAAAGGAGTAGAGACGAGGAATACTGAGCACAGAGATACACAAGAAATAAAATGAAAAAATGAGATAAGGCTCAAAGTGAGAAAAATAAAAAGAAGTGATACAAAGAAGTGAAAAATAAAAGGCGTAAGCGCGTGGTTTTTTAGACTTCGACCTTAACTAAAATCCAAATACAAGACAAGGGTTGCTTCACCAACTCAACACAATGAATCTGTGAAAGTTTGCTATTTATCTTAGGGTGCGTTTGGTTTGAGGGTTATCTGGGAGGGGGTAACCCAACCCAGTTGTGGGTTATCTGGGGGATAACCTGAATATGAGTTTTGGTGTTTGGTTAGTGGATTTTACTGTTTAGAGGGTTTTCTGTGATGTGATCTTTACTGAATTTTGGGATAATGATTGGTTGTTGATTGGTATTTGGTAGTGGATTTTAGTGGTAGAGGAAATTTTTTCCCTTTTACGATATTTACCCTGTTAAATTTTGACCTTTAACATATTTACTCTGTTACCATATTTTCTTTTTTTATCATATTTACCCTGTTACCATATTAAATTTCGACGTTTAACATATTTACCCTGTTACCATATTTTCCTTTTTTACCATATTTATCCTGTTACAATATTAAATTTTAGCATTTAATATTTTTCCCTTTTACCATATTTTAACTCAGCCATGGCCGGTCCCAAGCCCGGGTAAATGAGGAGGGTTGCGCGTTAGGTAGCCGACAGCCAGCGCAGGAGAGATAAATTCGTAAATAGTGTTCTTAAAGTTCTTCTAAGAACACTATTTATGAATTTATCTCGAAACCGTTCGGATCTTTTAAACATGGATTTAAGCAAACATACAGATTTCGTTGGGGCGTTCCCTACTTGCGACGCGTTGCATCGCCCGAATGCAATGAAAAATTGGCAAGGGCCGCTACATCGCAGCCTGGATGTAGTTCAAAATTTACAAGGGTTCTCGCATGAGGAACGCATGCGGGTAAATAAGCAAGTTCCGCTGCATCACTGCCCGGATGCAGTCCAAAATTTACAAGGGTTCTCGCATAATGGACGCATGCGAGTAAAGAAGTTAGTCCAAAAGAGATTGCAAAGGAAGTTACGGATTAGTAGTTGGAATATCGGTACTTTAACTAGAAAATTAATGGAGATAGTGGATACAATGCAAAGAAGGAAGATTCATATATTTTGTCTTCAAGAGACTAAATGGGTTGGAGAGAAAGCAAGGGAGATCGAGAAGACAGGCTTTAAACTTTGGTATTCATGTAAAGATAAGGGCAGAAACGGTGTTGGAGTGGTTGTTCATAAAGATTTGAAGGATTGTGTGGTTGAGGTGCAAAGATTTGGGGATCGGATTATTTTGCTAAAGTTGGTGCTTGAAGAAGAAATTCTGAATATCATCTCAGTTTATGCACCGCAAATTGGTTTAGATGAAAGGACTAAACAAGCTTTTTGGGAGGATCTGGATAAGATTTTACAAGGAATCCCACAAAGAGAGATGGTTTGCATAGGTGGAGATCTTAATGGACATGTGGGAAAAGATGTTTCAGGGTATGCAAGTGTGCATGGAGGACATGGTTTTGGGGATAGAAACGAAGAGGGAAAAGTCATTCTGGATTTTGTAACTGCATATGATCTTTTCATAGCAAACACTCTTTTCCAGAAGAGGGAGGAGCATTTAATTACTTATAAGAGTGGCTCAACTAGAACACAGATAGATTACTTTGCGTTGAGGAGAAGAGATCGGTTGTGTTGCAAAGATTGCAAAGTAATCCCTGGAGAGAGTTTGACAACCCAACATCGCTTGTTAGTCTTGGATTTACAAATAAAAGGGCTGGTAAAGAAAATGAAGGTTCCTAAGATCACTAGAACTAGGTGGTGGAATCTTCCGCTGAAGCAATCAAGCTTCAGGGAGAAGGTTTTAGAAGACTTATCTTGGGATTGTAGCGGTAGTGCAAACGAGATGTGGGAGGCAGTATCATCTTGTATTCGAAAGGTAGCCAAAGAGATGCTAGGCGAGTCAAAAGGAGGAGCTCCGGGTCAAAAGGAGGCTTGGTGGTGGAGTGAAGGGGTGCAAGAGAAGCTAAAAATTAAAAGAGCTTGCTTTAAAGCTATGTCTAAGGATAGAACAGAGGAAACTGTCACAGACTATAAAATAGCGAAGAAGGAAGCAAAGAAGGCTGTAAGCGAAGCTAAGTCAAAAGCTTATGAGGTTTTGTATAAAAATCTCAACTCTAAGGAGGGCCAGAAGGATATATTCAGGTTGGCCAAAGCAAGAGAAAGAAAGATCAAAGACCTTTCTCAAGTGAGATGCATTAAGGACGAGGAAGGCCACGTGCTTGTTACTCAGAAGGATATAGAGACTAGATGGGAGCAATACTTCCATAAACTTTTCATTGGAGAAGGAAGTAGAGAGATCACTTTGGGTGATCTGGCTAGTATTGAAAGTTACTTGAATCGTGCATGCTATAGACGAATACAAAGAAAAGAAGTAGAGGAGGCTTTGAAGGTTATGAGACCTGGGAAAGGTGTTGGACCAGATGACATCCCTGTAGAAGTATGGAAAGTTTTAGGTAAGCGTGGTTTGACTTGGCTTACGAATCTATTCAACGTTATTTGGTGAAGCAAGAAAATGCCTGAAGATTGGAGGAGGAGTATCGTGGTGCCTCTTTATAAGAACAAAGGAGACATTCAAAATTGTTCAAATTACAGAGGTATCAAGCTGATGAGTCACACTATTAAAATTTGGGAACGTGTGATCGAAAGAAGGTTGAGGCAAGTTTCCCAAGTAAAAGAAAACCAATTCGGATTCATGCCAGGTCGCTCAACTATTGAAGCCATCCATTTGCTGAGGAGAACAATGGAGATTTATAGAGCTAAAAGGAAGAATATCCATATGATCTTTATTGATTTGGAGAAGGCTTATGATTCCGTCCCACGAGAGATACTATGGAGAGTTTTGGAGAAGAGACAAATACCTGTCCTATATATTAATCTCATAAAGGATATGTATGATAGGGCTTTATCTTGTGTAAGGACCCCGGCGGGGAAGACTGACTATTTTGATATCAACATTGGTTTACATCAAGGTTCAACTTTGAGTCCATTTCTTTTTACTTTGATTATGGACGAGTTGACAAGTCACATTCAGGATGAGTTACCTTGGTGTATGTTATTTGCTGATGATATTGTGTTGATTGACGAGACTAGAGATGGAGTAAATGAGAAGCTTGAGGTTTGGAGACATGCATTGGAGACTAAAGGCTTTCGTATAAGTAGGGCTAAGACGGAATATATGGAATGCATCTTTGATGGAAGCAATGGTGAAGGAATCGAGGTGAAGATTGGTGACGATAACATTCAGAAGAGAGATTCTTTTAGATATCTGGGATCTATTTTGCAACATGATGGGGAAATTGATGGAGATGTTACTAATAGAATAAATGCAGGCTGGCTAAAGTGGAGAGGAGCCTCCGCTGTTCTTTGTGATAAGAAAATTCCTTTAAAAATTAAAGGAAAGTTTTACAAAACAGCCGTGAGACCTGCTATGCTTTATGGTTCTGAATGTTGGCCTGTGAACCATAGACATGTGCAGAGAATGGCTGTAGCAGAAATGAAAATGCTAAGATGGATGTGTGGACATAAACGTAAAGATCGGATTCGGAATGATGCAATTAGAAAGAAAGTTGGTGTAGCTCCGATCGAGGATAAGATGCGAGAAAACCGCTTAAGATGGTTTGGTCATTTGCAAAGAAGGTCAACTGATGCACCGGTTAGGAGATGCGAGTGTTGGGATGTTGAGCCGGCTAAGAGAGGGCGAGGACGGCCCAAGAAGTGTTGGAAAGAGACTATACGAAGGGATCTTAGCTTTTTGGATATAAGTCCGAGATTGACCCAAGATAAATCTGAATGGAGGCGAAGAATCCATGTAGCCGACCCTACTTAATTGTGGGAAAAGGCTTTGTTGTTGTTGTTGTTTACCATATTTTCCCTTTTTTTCCATATTTACTCTGTTACCATATTAAATTTCGACGTATAACATATTTACCCTGTTACCATATTTTCCTTTTTTACCATATTTACCCTGTTACCATATGAAATTTCAGCGTTTAACAAATTTTTCCCTTTTACCATATTTCCTTTTTTTCCCATGTTTACCCTGTTACCATATTAAATTTCAGCGTTTGACATTTTTTCCCTTTTACCATATTTACCCTGTTAATTTTTTTCTCGTTTTCCCTTTATCTTGTTTTGACGTTGCCAGGTCAATTGTTCCCGTGTATGTAGTTAGCTTTGGAAGTTCTTTTCGTCCTTTAATTGATAGATTCTGTTTACATATATAAGAGGTGGCAATTATTTTGCAAGGTTGGATTTCTATATTATGTCGAATGTTGTTTGGTTATATTCGAAATGGATGTGTTCCTGCTTTGCAAAATTGGAATGGAATTCGTAATCAGCACAAATTAAACAAACAAAACTCGTTGATGACTTTGAATCAAGTATCTCTTAAACCAGATAGTGTGACTAACAATCTGATGGCTTCATAAATAGCATTTGAGTTAAAATAGCTATGGAACAACATGCTTGTCAACCTCCGGTTCGTGAAGAGGATCATGTGGTGCAGTCGAACCACTGCATAGATGGGTAATCATTCTTTCCTTCTCTCTGATTGAGCTCTCTGCCTGTGCTAACTTCTCATCCTTAAAATCCAAGGCGAACTCCAATACATTATGCAGGTCTACCAGGAACATTTTCTCAGCGGTCAGGGAACGGATAGTCGGCGGGAGTGACGATGCCATCACCATGTACCCGCATGATCGCTGCGAAAAGATAAATTGTTCGTTAAGTGTGAATCAAATTAATTTGAAAGAAGAGAAATTTGTTCTTGATTTCAGAAATAACTTACATCTAGCGGGCATGTGTACCACATGCAGGTATCGACCACCTCTAAACGACGAGACTCGTCAAATACCAGTAATGCATCCTGGACACATGTACAAACACGTTCATGAGAGAAGGGAATGCCAAAACGTAGCATCACCATTACATGTTCATTGATAGTCCTTTTTTGTAAATGATGGCGTCCCACCGAAAGCCAATGCATCAAATACGATCCAAACACGTAGCAACAAGGTTTAAAAAGCCCACTAAATTTAATAGCAAACCATGCAATACATTCAAAGAACAATTACCATTGAAAGGATTAGTTAAGGGGAACAAGATGATTTCAATTTTATAGCGGCCCTGGAAATTTGTCATTCGTTACGCATACGCCTCATCCTATCATTGTACATCGACCATGCCATTTCATCTCGGATTTTCTCGCCACGCAGCATCTCGACACGTGTGACTCTGACCTCGACACTGGGCTCCGCTTCCAAGTCTGGTGCATTTGGAACCAAGTACTTCTCAATGCGGTCAAACCACTTGTCACTCCCATATAATTTTATGAAGTTGTGAATTATCGCTGTCGCCTTGACAACGTCTCTCTGCGTCTCGAAACGGTATGTGGGCATGCACGTCAAACACTTTAACCTCTTCTTCCAAATACCAAACGTCCTCTCAACATCACTCCGAAGTTGTGAATGTATGTGCTTAAATAAGTGCTTGTGAGAGATGTAGCGTTCCGACTTGTCTAGCACCCACCACTCATGTAGATGGTATGTAATACCTCGGTAGGGGGTAATGAAGGAGTCAGTATTCGTGTAACCACAATCGACCAGATACTTGCAGCCATTTGGGACGACGAAGCCACCTCTGTCAATGGCATCCCTAAGAACTGACATATCTGAAGCTGATCCCTCCCACCCGGCAAGAATGAATGTGAATAAAAAGTCGAAAGAAGCATCCAGCATTACATTCTGCGATATGCACTGTTTTCTATTGCGGTAGGCAACCTCCATACCTGATGGGACCGATGCCTTGATATGCGTACCATCAATGGCACCAATGACACCCTATATGTGAAAGTATAATAGGTTAGTGTCTTGCTCGCATGGAATTGGTGGAGCGTAACAAAGGGCGCGGTTGCACGTACCTGGAAGTAATTGGCAAAACGAAGATCCGCTGAAATGCGAGTTGGTGTATCTATGGAAGGAAGACACATGAGTAGATCCTCCAATAGAAGGACTTTCTCCAGGACCCTGTGGATATGAGCGGATATCGTGGAACCAGAGTGTTGGAACCACTCCTGCAGCACACGGTTAGGTAAGCCGTGTCCAAATGCGAAGGAAAATGCAAACTTGTTCTATTGTATCTATGGATCTTGTGTTACACAAGCCTGTTCTTTGCTCCAACAACTCCACAAACTTTAAGAGGGTTGCAGGCTCCATCCTGAAGCACTTGTAGGATCGCTTGATATGCCCTGCCATCATATCATCAATCCACATACGTCTATACCAAGGCCTGGTGTTGAGCGGTATGGGGGCACGTGGAATTTGTTGACTCTGTGTGGCACATGCAAATATATACAATGCAAGGCTGTAGGACAACTTCGTGACCTCGGACAAAATCTCCTCAAACGGATTGTATAGCTGCTCTTCCATCTGCAGGAAAGTTTTATTGCATAAGGCCTCTATCTCCTCAAACTGATATGCAATGTAAAGGACATATCAATTTAGAGTAATGTAAAACAATGCCGTATACTTCTTTGAAAGCATAGCAAATATAGTCATAAAAACCAATCGAACAAAAACGGAAGTACGTGCAGTTACGAGTACTGCGAGATACGTGTACATACTAAGTTGTCCATAACAATGCAACACATAAACTAATCGAAAGAAAACGGAAGTATGAGCAGTTACGAGTACATAAAGTAGTCACAGATAGGACTACATTTAAAATTGTCCGTTATTAAGAAGAAAATGTTGGAGCTTCATATCAGATGGAAGCATGGCACAAGAGGGTTTACGGCTGCCCGAGGACATGGTGAATCCATGCTTGGAGGTACTCGGGGTCATCCTTGACCGAACGGAAGAGCTCCCTTTTGCCCGTGTGAGTCAAGGTATCATCCATCTTTACGTAGGCCGCGGGGGAGAGCGATGGGCATGACTCCCTCAACTCCCTGAAAGCCTCATGGGCATCCACATCTCGGCGTCGTCTTTGTGCGCCTATCCTTTCCTGAATCAGCTCCATCAAAGCCTCCATGTCCGGTATAACTTGCTTCCCATCTCCACTCTTCCTGCGCTTAGATACTGATTATCTCTGTGTAGCCTTGCTAACAACAGGAGGGGTGGGCACCTCGTCCACATCCTCGTAATCAGTATTACCTTCTTGACCCTCCATGAGTTGCTCTTCTTCTGTATTGTGTGTGGCCATCGGAGCACGTGGGGAGCTGGCATAACATCCAGTTGCAGACCCCTTCCTGATGAGGTAGGAAACCTCTTCGAAGTACAAGAAGGGATGCAAACTGTACTTGCGGTACGCCTCACCTACCTGACAAATATAAATTTTAATTAGTCATTAGTAAGTACTCGAAAAGGAGACTTGATGATATTGTGATGGACACCATACCTCCAACCAGGCAAGTTATTCCGGTGCGATTGAACGATTTGAGACATGGTCCCATCCCCAATCGGACTTGCCCCGAAGGTACAAGTACGCAGTGTGGTCCTTCTTGTAGATCTTCCAATGGGATTGGATTTGATCCTTCGTGTAACACAATCCTGCTTGTTCATTGAACTGGTGCAAGATTCCATTCCAACCTGCAATAGTGAATGACTTCTCACTCCATTGATTCTTGTCTCGTGCATCCAACATATAATGGATTAAGATCCGGTCATAAGCTGGTGTCCAGTTAATTGCCCTCCCCGCACCAATAGTGGTTCCTTCACTCCCATTCAGTAAACTCTTTCCCTTACCTTGGCGCGGCATTGCGTGACTAAGAAATTGTCAAATTGTCAATAAACCTTATCTAAAGAGCTCTTTAATGTAACCAAAAAATGAACATGGTCGCAATTAATATGATAAATCACTATACACATGTCCGCAACTAGGATTAAGATACACATAAAGCACACGTCCGCAACATACAATGGATTAAGATACACACGAAATACAAATCTTCCATTTTCAACCAGCACTCCATAACAATATGCCCTGTTTTCATCCACAAGTAGGGACTATAGTTCGACCAAGGGACTTGGTGCAGGACTAAATTAAACAAGCCCTATCAAAGACTGCTCAATTACTCCGTCCGAAACCAATGAAAATTACCTCTGTTTGTGGATGGATAATGAATAAGGTGAGCTATTTGTATGGTGACAGTGTCAAGTTATTTCGTTTTAAGTTAGGTGTCTTCTTTGGAATCTGGATGAAGTAGGATGTTACCTGGGACTCTCCTCTGAGGAAATCATTCCTAGGTCTAATTAGCATCGACATTTGGTGGATAAAGTAACAAGCAAATACCCTAATCCAGAAATTATTATATAGATGTCTTGTGTCAATGGCCTGTAGTTTTCGCCAATTGAATTGGTGATTATTAAGTACTTGAGAACAAGACATGCATTGTGACTCACCAAATCCAATTTCTGATTGTGATTTTCACCTTATTTTAGTTCCATTTCTCGTGACCAACAACTGAATGCAAAGTTCTATGATCTGGTGCTTTTATGATCGGAGAAATTGATATTTAATGAAGTTAAGTAAACAGAGTTCTCAAGGATCGGAGAGGACATTCAAAGAACCATATTCGAGTGCAATCATATGCAGATGCTTAGATAAATAAGGTGATTTACTAGGTAGAAGTGATTCAACAGAAATCGATAAGAATCGGATTGATTCTTTATATTTTTGGACTAGGGTTTCTAAGGAGCCAAAATGTTCCTAGATATTGTAGGATTTTGAGATTTCACATTAAAATCCTTATGCTTCTATATGCAGATCAATATTTAAGATTTAAATACGCAGTTTTTTCTATATCTATCCTTACTATGATTTGACCAAGTTTCATTAGAAATGAATTTGATTTCATTCGGTTTTAAAAAGATCGCATTGGACACAAAGATATTGCTCTTGGCATCAATACAACAACATATTGTTTGACAACTACATGTCCTCCTGTGAATTATTTATGTGACAAGTGAAATAAGATGAGTAACTGATGATTGTTTCCCCTCCTAGTTTATATGTTGCAATTTTGCAACGAATGGTATACAACTACTTTATACCTAAACGCGCCCTCCCTACTATTTGCCCAGGAGGTCACACAGACATGCCATATATGAAATCATCCCCCTGTGACCACAACTACAACCAATGCAAAAAATCGAATTGGAACAGTGCCTGAAATCAACCCGTTGAACACCACTGCCTTCGATCGAAAGAAAGCCAAAACCAAGAAATTGGCTTCATGGAAGATCGAAGAAATGCAACTCGGATTCTGTCAAAAAAACCCCTTTCGAAGATGGCCACCGTGACTTGACAACAGTTGAAAGAACACATGCAATCAACAAATAGAGTCAACAGGAGATGGATGTTACCTACGGTGAGAAGAAGGAAGGGACTCCTCGTAGGCCTCCATGTATAGATCCTCCTCCGCAACCTCATTCAAGAGTAGCTGGAGCTCAAGGGTAATGGCGTACCTCCAATCTAAGTCAAGACGCCGGCACTTCCTTCATCGGAGTGTGGAGATGCGAGAACACTGGGAGGAGGAGGAAACCATGCTAGGAGGAAACCTGCCAGTGGGAGAAGAGGGCGACAAGACCCAAGCCTTGGGAGAGAGGCTCTTGACAAGATGGTGGCGTGGGGCAGGAACTGCGGCAGAGCGGTCACCTCACGTTACAGTGGATCGAAGGAGCGGGGGTTTTGATTCAAGGGTTGCAGGGATGATCCTCGTGGGACACCGTGGGTTTTCCCCCGATAACCCGATTGGGTGCGGGTACCCCGTGACCCGAACGGGCCCTTAGAGATTTGTTGGTTCTTTTCAGGCAATATTTCCAATGTTAGTACTTACGGCTTACCCTATTAGCAAGTGAGTACTACCAGACAAGTGTCATGCCCTTCCCACTTCGTTTGTAACAAGTAGTCTATACTTTTGAAGGTCATTGATATCAGGTTTGGATCCACTACTCATCCAAAGAAGTGGAGGAAGGAAGCCGATATGGCGAATCAAATACTTCCCCCTTACGTGGTACTCGGGCGTGGCACGAATGAGATGGAGACCCTCCATTACAGTTTCCATATGCTCAATACTTCAGACTAAGTTCGCAAGCGAACATAGCCCTACTCGCTCACGCACCGATAGAAACGCCAATACTTTGGGTATCCAGTTGATACTCAAGGCAACACCCAGGCTGAGATTTTGGCTCCAGTTCTTAAGGGTCGTGCCTCACTCAGTCTGGAGGCTACCTGAGAACAATGTGAGATTTAATCACCCAACACAATGAAGTCCATTAATGAATTTTAGTTATGGTCAAGGTTTTCTTAGCAGTCTCGTTTTTACGATTTTTGGTTTTCACCTTTTGAAGTACTTTTTAAAGCAAAGACCTATCGATTTACTTGAATATTTACTTATCCTAAGTAAGCAAAACAGAGGGAGAGATCATTCTAAGTCGGAGATGCTTACCTTGCTTCACAACTCTCTCCATGTGGGATGCTAGATAGAACTTTTAAATTTACAATACACGAATGCAACGATGAAATCACCTTCTTGGCACTTCATCTTTTAGAATGATCTATGACAAGCCATTTTATTTGCCCACTGAATTGAATCGCAAGTCTGAGTCAGTAATAAAGAAGATTAATTGGATTTGTCACTTAGGAAAGTTTTTTAGAAACCTAAACCCAATGAGCTAGTGGAAATCTGCAACCAAGCATACGACAACAACTTGATATACAAGGAAAAAGTTGAGAAGTGGCATGATTCACATATTAGATGCAAGAACTTTATCCCATGACAAAAGGTATGGTTGTTTAATGCGAAGGTAAAGAATTTCCATGAAAATTAAAACCTAAGTGGACGGGTCCTTATATAGTCAAGGAAGTGCATAGAAATGGCAGTGTAGAGATAACAGATCTCATGGATAACACATCTTCCTTCTTAGACAATGGAAAGCTATTGAAACACTTTTTAAAATCCAAAGAATGGCTGACTCCAGTTGAGGTAACCGACTTCATGTCGATTTAGTGATTTGCAGATATTTCAGATACAACATGAAACCACAGCTTAAAGATTCACATCAGATTGCAGATTCATCTATTCTTTTGTTAACAATGACTCTATTATTTTTAGGATGTGGATTCTTCTCTTTTTATTTTCTTACTCCTTACTTAGACAAGATAAAGCCTAAGTATAGGGGGAATCCCAATATTATTTATGTATATTATTTTCAGTTATATTTGTTATCTCTTCGGTCTTTCTATCCTTCATTTTTCCTTTAGACTTAGGCTGATTTCAACCTAAGTATAGGGGGGACCGATTCCCTATTATTATTTCTTATTTGTTTATATTACTTTTGTACCCATCATCGATGCCTTTTTGCCCTACACTTAGGCTATTTAAAGCCTAAGTACAGGGGGGGTCTGACCAGTTTTCTCGTCCCTATTTTGTTTTTCCTCTTTATGTTTAGTACGAGCTATCTCTTTCATTCCACTTTGTCCCATGAGGACATAGCATAATCTAAGTATAGGAGGGTGTGTATATATTGCATATATACTTTTGTTCATAACTCATACTTTCACATATTTTGTATATTTATTACATGCTATGGATATGGTGATTTGAAAATATTTGCAATATTTGGAAAATTTTATATGATTTACAAAAATATTTACAAATTATTTTCAAAAGGGTACATGTTGTTTTGACACTATACACATTATTTTCTGTATACATTTACAATTTTTTTACTTAATAATAATAATAAATAAATAAATAATGAATAAAATAATAAATTAAATAAATTAAAAAAGAAGACATTACTTCAGGTTTTCAAGAGAATTGTTGGAATCTTTAGACACTCAAAGGTTGCCTTTTCTGAGTCCCTTACAGAGACAAGCATGGAGGAAAGTCTTGATTTGAATTCTATATTTTGGAAGATCAAGTCGGTAAGGAGTTTCTTGAAAAGAGTGATGCCGATTGAGGAAGATAATATTTTGTGAGCAAAGTTAGATATGGAGGAACCTACACCTTTTCTTGAGGATATTCAGTTACCTGATTATCACTTATAAGTTAGGTCATACTCTTATCTCTACCTTTTCTCTTTTAAGGAAAACCCATAAGTCTGTTGCAAGAACTAATGGTTGGATATGTCTTCCCTCAATTTTAGAAAATTTTAAGTCTTCACATGTTGATATGGATATTACCTTTGAGGAAGAATGAGATCATTCTAGGCGATTCATTTTTCAAGTCGACGATGATTTTTCATATTCCGCTGAGTTTTACTCTATGAGGAGGAAGAAATGAAACACAAGGCAACATGTGATTTCAAACCCAGAAGATTCAAGCCTAATTTTTGCTATTGAGAAACTAAAGTTTGTAGTGTTGTGTGGGTATCCTTGTAATGTTCTTGTAAGTATATGTAGTGTTCTTGTTTATTGTGTTTTCTGTCATTATTCCTAAAGGGTACATGTTCTCTATTTCTATTTAATAAAAACTTCTTCAAAAATTCTATAAATAATTAACTTCCTAATTTTTTATATTTGGTGTTCTTCCCTGATACTTCGACTTTGCACTCAAGGCTTGTTGAGATTCGTAACACTTAGTTTATGAGGTCTAGAGACTTAGAGTTAACATGTAATAATCATTAAAGTTTTATAACTTAGTAATTCATACTTCTCTAGTTACAAAGATTTGTGTGCTATATTGCATGCTTAATATTACCCTTAAAAGAATATGGCTTTCACTCGCATGTATGACTGCATTCATGATGATATGAGATAAGGTTTCACTTAAGAAATTAGGACTTGAGATTTGAGTTTGGACTTAATTTTATGATATTTGAGGATTAGATAAAATTAATGAAATCTTCATGAAACTTGAGTGCCAGGAATCTTATCTAGTATGAGAACATGGTTTTTATACAAATTTCTTGATATTAACCTAAGTGATAGGGTGTGATAAAATGAAATCAAAATGGTTGGTCAATGTGTGTCAATTCTTGGTAAAAGAAGTGGAGCGAGCCTAAAAGAAAAAGAAAAGAGAAAAATAAAGAGAAAAGCTCATGCATTACAAAAGTTTTATTCAAATGAGCTTACACAGTGACAAGCGCTCCCAATCTTTTAAGTGTCCATTTGGACCAAATTCTCAGGCTTTTATATATCTTGCTAGTATCTCAAAAAGGGCTCTGCATCATAATCTATACAAGTCTAGGTGTAAGTATATTAGATACTTAAAGAAGGTACACCTCGGTGTACTCCCAGGAAAACAAGTACATACGACTTAATTTCTTTTGACGAGCACACTAATAAACAAACAAAAACATATTGTGTTGAGTTATTAAGGCACTTAAGAGACGCCTTGTTCCAATGAAAGGAAGAGAAGAAATGCCACCATCCTAATCCCTCTATTATCTAGCCTACCATCTACACTTTGAGGTCTGACAAACTAAAGAGGATTGAAGCAAAACTAGATTTATTCCCTACTGTTGAAGGTTGGGTCCTTACGAGAGATTCTTGTACTAGAACTTTAGGTGACACTTCGACTCTACTCTTATGAATGCCATCAATGCATTAAGTCATATCTCATATATATATGTATAAATTGAGAGTCTGATGATTAAAGGAGTTGGATTCCTTTTGATTAAGATCGAGCTCAGCTTAGAGTCTTAGGATCTATAAAACCAAGTGTTCTGGATTGGTCAAGCCTTGTACCTTCTCATGCACATGTTAGGGAATCCATTGATTCGCTAACTTTCTAATTCATTCTTTATTTATTAACTCAAGGACGAGCTCAGCTTAAGTATAGGGGGTGATAAATCTGAGATTTATCTACTTTATTTAACTACATTATCTCTCTAGCTTAAGAATATCACTAACATTCATTAACAATTAACCTTAATTAATTATTGATGTTTTGTAAATAACTAACCCTATTTATTGTATATTAAAAACCCTATTATTGTGCGTATATTTTATGTGTTTATTTAATTATTAAAAATCAAATAAATACTAGTTTAATAAAGTATATAATTAACTAACATCAAATGTAAAAATCCAAAAAATAAGAAAAGAAATTAAAATAAGTAATTTTATTACTTGAAATTACTTATAAAAATATTTTCTACGTATAGATGACATTTTATCTCTTTGAGTTCAACATGAAAGTTGTAGATCTCACTGAGATCTATAACTTCCATGTTTACAGTTTTTTCTAATTCATCTTCTTATTAATTCTTTTTTATTTTATGCTAATTTATTCTTTTTATAATTATCTCATTAGGCCATGTGACGCAACCCACTCCAGCCACGTGGCCTGTTGAAAACTCAACTTTTGCAAGGGTCTGATATTCCACACAAGGCGGGAACACATGGTTCGAAGTGATCGCTCATGAAAGTCGAAGTAATTCAACAATCAAACCACAATATAAGAATCAAGCAATAAAAGCAGAAGATGTGTGGATCAAAAAGTTATTACAATCCATAAATAAATATGTATAGTGCACAACTAGTCTAGGTGTCGAACATAGGAAAACAAGTCGGTGTAGTAGGTATATTAATTATAAAAAATAATGAATGATTAATATATGGGTATGTTTACAATTTACGCTCAATCAATCAATTAGTCAATGTTATTGTGGGTTTTTTATTTTTAATTAAATTTTATTTATATATATTTTTAGTTTTTAATGTTAAAAATTTTATTTCTTTTTTAATTTTCTGTTTTTTTATACTTTTTCTTTTTATTATATAATGTGAATATATATATGTGTGTGCGTATGAAATATGTATAATATAGTGGGTATATAACGTAGAACATATAATAAATATATAAAAATTAGGAAAAACTAGCCAGTACAGTCCTTTTCTTTTTAAAGGTCTTAAAATATTTATAAGGTATTTATATTAATTAATAGTAATATTAAAAATATATAACTATATATCGATATATTATACAATATATGGTATTATAATGATAAATATAGCTATAAATAAGCAAATTGTAGAATAAAATATTTTTATGTTTTTAATATTTTTTCTAATGTTTTTTTATTTTTGGAGGATTTTTTTTCTAATTTTTAGACATTTTTAAAGTTTAAAATATACAAAATCAGGGACTTTTAAAATAAGCCAAATTAATTTGAGATTTAAAAATATCAAATGGTTTCAAAAATTCTCAAAATCAATTTTAATACTTTGTAATATATAGATAAAAATATCAAACTGAAATTAATATTTTTTGGGGTTTTTGTGATTTTTTTATAATTTTTATAAGGATTTTGGATCTTTTAATTTTAAGTGCTTTTTTTCTATTTTTAGGTTTTTTGGTCTAGAAGTACGAAAATAAGAAACTGCTACTTTTTTGGAGTTTTTAAAGATGATATTACAATTAGTTTTTTAAAGTCAAATAGGGAATAAATAACACCTAAACCTAATTTAACAAATGGAGAAATCGAATAAATGCTCAATCATAAAACATAGCTTGAAAATCATGATTTAAAGCACTTAAATTAATTTTCCCAAAAAATAAATAAGCAAATGATCTATTTTTAATAAAAATAAATGCAAAAATAAAAGTACATCGTCTAGCATGGTATTTTTCAAATAAAATAAAAGATCGGTGATGCAATGCAAAATTACCACAAACTTATAACTGCGATTCAAAATTTTAATATTAAACCTAATTATAAAAACCCAGGAGGGTATAACTGCAAAATACCTAGCTCATGTGGGGGGTCACATGAGCTGAGCTGGCAAGGACCAAAAAGTAATATGCGAATAGTGTGAGGGTTCACTTGAAAATTATACACAAAATATTAAATGATTTTAATTATTTACAGGACTAAATAAAAACCAAACAAAAGGCGAGGGTATATGTGAAATTACCCCTCAAAAGAGTGCATGATTAGACGGCTTTGGATCGCTCACTTGGGCACGTGGCATCTTATCCTCGCACAATGACAAATCGCCATCCGACGGTCAAGATTAGATCCTTAGAAGAGGATCAACGGTGGTAGACGCTCTCATTCGATGACTCCTGCTCAATATGGGATGTTGTTTTTCATCTAACAACTGCAGAAGATGGTGGAAGAACGGATGAAGAACTCGCTCGCGGCGAGTTTCAATCTGATGTTTCTCTCGTCTTCAGCCACCTGGAGCACCGCCAAGGGTCTCTTCTTGCTCCTATAGCCTTCATATACCTCCTGGTGTCTTCAAATGTGTTCGGAGTCCTTCGATTGGGCTCTACATCTCAAAGAGTCTAATGGAAGACCTAGAAGTCGAAGTCAAGGAATCTAGGCCTCAGACAACCCCTTTAGGACCTGCAAAGAAGATTGAAAGAACGAAGATGCAAGGGAGTTGGTCCTGGATATTATTGGAGGTATGTCAGAGGTGAAATGGTGCTGGATCGAGGAGGTCCGACTAGTGGAGTGGAAGAGGGCCTCGATGGTCCAGATCCCAAGGGATCTGGGTGGTTGGTGAAGGTCGATCGATGCAGAAATGTAGAGGGAAGGAAGTAAGGTGGTTGTGAGGGTCGGAACAGTGGTGTGACGGCGAAGAGTAGCGCCTGGAGCTAGAGAGCTCCAACGAACCTAAACCCTAAAGATTAGGATAAGGGTATTGATTAGAGGTTAAAAGAAAGACACTATATAAAAAAACTAACATTAAAATAAAATAGACTGAAAATTACCTCGACTTGGCCAGAGCCAAGGAGATGGACCTCACGGTGGAGCTCGTCGGAGATGTTGGGATCCACCTCCTATGCCTTCCCTCCTCGCTACGAAGCACGGAGATCTTCTCCTGTCACGAGTAGTGTCTCCATGATGGTTCTTTTAGGGGTCAAGGATGGGTAGAAAGGGAACCAAGCTCAAAAATGGAAGAGGACCAAGCTATATGCAGGGGAGAGTTTGACTTGAGAGAACTCTCGAATCGAGGCACGAATGACACAACAAAGAGTAGGACGTGATAGGTCATTGTGTCGTCAAGATTTTTCATCAAGAAATCGAAAGGCCTCGGACAATGGATCATGCAGTATAAATTGATGAAAGAGGGAAGGTGTGCAGTTCTGGCACGCTAGGACCAAGGTCAGAAGATTTGACCTAGGGTCAACTAAAGGTGGCCTTTCATTGGTCCAGCTGGACTGTAAAAGGATAAAACATCCCAAAAAAGTAAATAAATATAAATAAAATAGTAAATGGACTAATTAAATAAAAGTTAAAATATTAAAAATATTTATTATTTTATGTCGTATTTAATGCATACTTTTATTTAATTTTACGAGCTCATTTATTATATGTTATTATTTACATGTATATTCATAGATATATTTGCCTATATATTGTATCTTTTAATTTTATTTTGTATTTTAACTTTATTATTTTATACACATAATTTATATATTTATAATTTATTTAAAGACTCATAAACATATTTTTATTATATTTTTCTTAAATCATTTATATATGTAAATAAATATATGTATTTATTATATAGGTATATGTATAGACGATTCATCTATGTATTTAGTGAACTTATTTACTTTAGTATATTTTTAATGGTTTTATTTTATCTATTTATGTACATATGTTATAAATAATATTCACAAAATTATAAAAATATAAAATCCTGAAAATTATAAGGAACAAATAGAATGAATATTTTATTCTGGAATATTATGTAATAGGGTTCCAAAACTAACTTTTGCATCTTAAATCTAAATTAAATGAGATAACCATCATTAGATAGCTAATTAAAAGTTATATACAATTAAAGAGATTTTGATGAATTCTAATTTCATGTGGAGAAGATATGGGTCTGGAAAGTTTGGATTTTAGATTCTTATTCTGAGTGCAGAAAGCATAATATGCATTATTTTTTGTGTGAAATAAATTTTTTATTTTCTATATATTTTTATCTACAACTTTCATGTACAAAGTTTATTGATTTGAGGTATAAATAATAAAGAATAAAATGGATCCCAAATTGAACTTATTGAGGAAAAAAATGAGAGTTTTTATTGTATTTTGGCTCATATCTCTCCCCACTTTAGTCTTTGTCGACTCAATCATCATGATGCCTAGGTCTCGTGATTTAGGGTTCAATACCTTTGGTATTTTATTTTTTTATTTTCTTTTCTTTGTTAATTTTTTTGGCTTTAGTATAATATTTTATACAATATTTACATAATAAATAATATATGTTAATTTATGCAAAATAATGATATTTACATGTATTTAGCTAGGGTTTAAAGGCCAAAATAAAAGAATAAAGATGATGAAATGGATATTCATCACCTGCTCCCATTCATCCTTCCGCCTTTGATTAGTGCCATCCGATCAGTTCGATCAGACGACTCTGGTATTCCTTATTCCCAGTCGTCTGATGCATTCCATCAAGCACATCTTGTACCTTCAACCACACCTCTTCCTTAGTTGTTAGATCACAAGATACAACGACTATCACTCACCTTCAACCTCTGACCCTCTTCATTTCCAGCCAAATCGCCCAACTTCTCCCCATTTTCCCAACTCCTCCAGCCGACAACTCCCTTTGATTCTTACCCTAGCCTCTATCCCTAACTTCCACCATTCATGCCAACCTCCTAATCAACCAAAACCCTAACTTCCTTGAGCATTGGTGGTGATTGATACTACCACATGGAGTGCAACCACCACCTCAAAACTCCATCTCCGCCTCTGTAAACACTCATCCTCCAATTCGTGCATCACCTCCTAGCCTCTTCTAACCCTCATTGACATTTATAGCATGTGTTTAGAGTGTGACAATGGAGATCTAGTGCCACCGAGATCCTCAGCCTGTTGGCTGGGTTGCATAGTCTACGACGACTGCTCGAGCTTCCTCAGTTAGCCATTGATGTCAAGCGATGATTTGGAGCATATGAAGCTCCAATTTCAGTCCAGATTCATCACCATTTCTTCCTCTAAGTCCATGTAAGTTCTTGATCTGAATTCTTCTTGGTATTCTTCATTTTATTCTACCATCACTCCTCTATCAATCTTTCATCCGAGAATTCATACACCTTCGCAATCTATCACTGATCTGCGAGTGAACCTCATGTGCATTTCTCCGCTTCTCCATGGTTGTTTTCACATCCATTGTATTCTTCTTCCTGCAAGGGAGAAGAATCCACTAGGGCTCGACCCCATCAGTCCAAGAAGCCCCCTCCATTTCACTGCATTTCGATGCAAATGTTTCCATTTGTGCTTCGACTATTATTCTAACTATGCAGGTCTTGACTGATCAGAATATTTGTCCATTCATCGTTCGTTAATTTTGTGGCCGACCATCGGCCATCATTCCATTGATCCAGATCTCATTAGCATTTCCTTAGAGCATCAAATACTTCATAGGACTACTATGAAGGTTACCAGACCATCATATTAAGTGGAGGAGAAAGGAGGAGCACGATCGAGTTTGTCGAAGCACTGGCTTCACCGCCGCCTACGGAGGAGGAGGAAGGGAGTCTTCAATTAGAAGTTACCATTCAATCACCCTTGTTGGGTGATGAAAGTCCCCATTATGCCACTTCTCCTATGAGACAAAGACAGAAGCAACATTTCAGACCAGAGGTTCGGATGTCACGAGCCTGGGAAGAGATGCCACCTCGCTTGACATGGATTGAGCATGTGCGTTGTCCAGAGCCTGACCCATCACATGCTTGGCACACGTAATTCAGAGTAAGTTGCAGATGAGCCCTAGAATTCTTCAAAGTTGTAGATAAGTTCCTACATAAGTAAAAATTACAATTATATCCCGACAGCTTCTTATATTTGTTATTCAATCCATTTTCGACCCTTTTGTAATAAAACTTTATAGTTGTTTCTTGCATTTATGTCCCTATCTTGTACCTTTAATAACTTTTGAATTATATCTCCAAATTAAATGAAATTGGTGTTGTTTGAAAGCTCTTCTTGATCTCATTAATTTAGCAAATTTGTTTCATTGATTTATCATTCACGTTTAAATTATTTGAAGGGAACAAGTGATCTATTCAACCCTATATTTACCTTATAAGTTAAACTATTTATGGTATGAATACATTATTGGTTTGCTGGATTATTCATCAATTGTTTATATAATTCACTAGTTATTCAATTAATTAGTTGATCAGGAGCATCATTGTTTGTGTTTGTGCATTCAATTTTTGTATCATTGTATGATAATTTTCTAATATAAAATAAATGCATAAAATGATTTGAAAAATGATATGCAGTGCATTATGTTGTGTATGTTTGACCTAGATATCATATAAGCCACCTAAATAAATATTTGACTCCTTAATTAAATTAAAAAATTGCTCGTGTCCCTGTGTTCGACCTTAGACTTATCCAGGTTATAAATTAAACCAAGTCCTCTTCATAATGACCTTTGACTTGGTTCTGATCGATTGTTATTTGGTCGTATTACAACGAGTGATAATTATAATTGTTGAATAGATGTTAATCAATGTTGCTTCAATAATAATTTGTTAGGTCGGAGACATCATCATGTATAGACTCTCTGGCCTCAATTATAAACTCATGATAGACTTTTCATCGATGACCTCCGCGACAATCTCGTATGA